>OZ038490.1:97978585-98081085 GCA_964036315.1 Acanthosepion esculentum | reverse complement strand
GATTTCCAACAAGCAGGAAAGCAGAAGGAAACCAAGCATTTATTGTAAAATTTAGAGAGAACTGGATACACTTCAGGAGCACATTAATTGCATTGATTGCAAGTATGCGATCAGGTTTAGATGCTTTGTGAGCATCCAGGTTACAGATGATAGCAGAAGGAATTATATTGATATCACCCAACAGTGACTCAGTTATAAGTGGAAATCAGATACTCCAGATGAGTCAAAAGTGAAATTTGAAGAGAGTAAAACATTCTGCTTTATGAGCAGAAGATATTAACACCTGAAATTAAGTAACTTTTTCATACTGTTACTATACGTAATTCTACTATATTATTACAATGCATGCAGCAGTCACGAGAGCTAAAGTTGTAAGTACACACACACACACACATATATATATATATATATATATATATATATATATATATATATATATAATATATATATATATATATATATATATATCAGGTCATCCCATAAGTTCTGTCCGAATTCTGAATAAAGAAAACAAGTGACCAAATGTTACATTTAATTACAGATTCAATCAACAATATATTTTCCCTGATTATCTATGAATTCCTTCCATCTATTAACAAGCTTACTAATTCCATTACTGTAAAATTCTTTCGGCTTTGATTCGAAGAACTCACAAATGTCAGTTTTAACCTCCTTCCTGTGTTACAAAAGCTGATTCTTCCAAATGATTCTGTAAGCTACGAAACAAATGGTAGTCTGAAGGAGCAAGGTCGGGATAATAAGGTGGATGAGGAATTTTCTCCCAACCAAGTTCTTCGATCGTTTGTGACGTGATTCTTGCTGTGTGGTCGCGCATTGTCCCGATGAATCATCCCCCGTTTTTGATTCACTAGAGCAGGTCTTTTTCTTCCTCAAAGCTTGGTTCAAACGCTCTAATTGCTGACAGTATATTCGAGCATTAATTGTGACATTAGGTGGTAAGAATTCAAAGTGGATTATTCCTTGGCAATCCCACAAGATTGAAAAAAACCTTTTGCCCATGAAGTTCCCTTCTCGGCTGTGGTTGGGTCCTTCCCCTTTACCAAGCCACTGTCTACGACGCTTAACATTTCGATAAAAGATCCATTTTTCGTGGCCAGTCACAAGTCTATCCAAAAAAGGTGAAACAAGTTGGCGAGAATGGAGAGAAGAGCAGATGTCAACTCGGAATTTGAGGTTGTTTTCAGACAATTCATGAGGCTCCCATTTTCCAAATTTAGGAACTTTTCCAAGATGACGATGAACAGTTGTATGGTTTGAACTGAGAACCACTGCCAATTACTCAACAGATAAAGCTGGATTTTCTTCGAGGGCTGCTTCAAGAAGGTTTTGATCAAACTCAACTGGACGTCCGGTTCGATCCTCATCTTCGAGGGTGAAATCTCCACCTCTGAATTTTGCAAACCATCTTCTGCAAGTTCTTTCATTCACACATTCCTCTCCATAAACTGAGTGAATGTTTTTAGCCGCTTCGGCTGCTGAGTTTCCTTTCTTGAACTGATAAAGCATTATGTGCCTCAAATGATTCTTGGGTACTTCCATGTTAGCAGGGTTTTAATCAAACCAAATTTAATTTTATTGTTCTCTGAAATAAAATTTGATTAGTTTAAATGCATCTAAACATAAAAATAATGTTCAGCTCCATTAGACATTATAAAATACTCTTTAAATTTCGTTTATTTTAACAAAAAGTTAAAATTCGGACAGAACTTATGGGATGACTTAATATATATATATATATATATATATATATATATATATATATATATATATATATATATACAGTGCTGTTCGATAAAAGTGACTCACCTGATTTTTTTTACAAAAATATTTTTTGTCTATTGTTTTTGGGGTTAAAACAATTTTTAATCTTACTAATATAAAGACTACTTCCCGACCATCTAGGAAAAAAATTATTCACCCTAAGGTATTCTATTGATAATTATAAATTTGGATATAAATGAGATTCAGGAGAAAACATTGTGCAAAAAAAGTGACTCAGATATCGCATTCTAATGATTAAACTGGGAAATTTAAAGAGCTTTTGACAAAATATTGAAAACTATTTTAAAATACACTCAGAACAATATTCTAGATAATTCTAGAACAGCTTAAATTAAATCTAGAGTATTCCAGAAAGCCTCATACAGTATAAAAACAGCTTGAAATAGCCACTCAAGTCACTAACCAGATGAAAGTGTACAAAGACGCAACAGAACCACTTAAGGCATCTATTATTGCCCTCTCAAAAGCGGGCAAGTCTACAAGAGAAATTGCATTAAATGCTATAACCTCGCACTCAACTGTTCCCCGAGTGCTTAGGGCACATAATGATGACACTCCTTTCCAAGGAATCAAACAAGGGAACGAAAGAAAAAGATTGATGATAGAACTGGCAGGGAAATCAAGAGAGATGTTGCGAAGAATAAGCTTAAAACTAGCCAAGAATTTGCATCCAGTCCAAGCGAAGAGCAAGGTGTTAGTTTTGCCTCTTCAACAGTGCATCAGTGGCTGTTAGAACAAGGCTACAAATCTTGTACACGAAGGTTTAAGCCGCTAATAAGCAAAGCCAAGAGACTTGAATGGGTTCACTATTACAAACATTTCACCGTAGAGGACTGGAGGAATTTTCTCTTCTCCGAAGAAACGAAAGTTGAGCTAAATTCAAAGGATAAGGTGAGTCACTTTTATCGAAAGGGGCACTGTATATATATATGTGTATGTGTGTGTGTGTGTGTGTGTGTGTGTGTGTCTGTGGGTGTGTTTGTGCGTGCGTGTTTACGTAGCAAATGCTCTTTTAAGACATGTCTGATTGAAAAAATTACAGAAATTATGTTAGCTAATTTTTAATAAAATCCGTTCATACTCACCAATAAACTTCCGTGAATTGATGTTAAAGTATGAGAGAAATGTGCTATAGCCGTGTAAATGTCTTTTATTTTCATATACCTATTATATATATATATATATATATATATATATATATATATATATATATATATATATATACTACAGATCAAAAAGCCACATTTTTTATTAGAAAATATATTATGACTAAAAAATATGATTAAATTTTGTTCTCGCCAAATATCCTCATTTAGCCTTGATTACTGTTGCACACATTTTAGGTATTCGTTGCAATAATAATTGATTTCGTTCTTTTTTCCATCACTCTAAGAGCTCTTTTTTATTTCCGGGACGGAAAGGTTTCACTTTCCTGTCAAGTTCATCCAATGCTAAATATGTTGCTTCCTTCAATCTTGTGCGTGAGACAAAAAGTTCAGATTATGTACGAAAGATATTTCTAAGAAGTCAGTCAATATTTATGGACATGATTTCCTTCGACTACTATTTCTAAGTATATATGTATATATATATATATATATATATATATATATATATATATATATATATATTCATACATGTTTCATTAAATAATATAAACAACTGTTGTCTATTTTATGTAAATTCTTTTCATATCGTCTGATAAGCTTAATAACATTATCATTAAACGAAGAAAGAATATCACAATATTGATACATATATATGTATATATATATTTATATATATATATACATATATATATATATATACACTCACACAAAGAGGAAATGTGAATTTAAAATTAGTCTTCTTCCTAAAATTCATCAAAATCATTCATTTTAATTAATCAGTAACCTTAATTTACATTTTTAAAATCATTCCTTCGCAGAATCATCATCGAAATTTCAATCAACTATTGTTCAAATAAATGTACTCCTTTTTAAAATGAAGTGCATTTCAGAATTCAAATTACAAGGTCAAATTCGAAACCATCAGGCCAAATAAGACGCTTCTTAGTAGCAAAATAGTTTCACTAGGAAGTCTTTGAAAAGTATAATCAGCACAAATTGTAAATAAAATAAGCGGGATTTTGTGTTTCGACTGCTGTTAACCTGCGCAAGATTTCTTATCTCTTCATTCCATCATTTGTTACCATTTTACCCCGCCCCACTCCGATGGGAAGGGTGTTGGAAAATCGATCCGGGAAGACGAACTGATAAACACCGTAACTTCTGCTGAAAACGGTTCATCTGAAACACTTGCCTAAAGTTGTCGGCTTAAAACTTCAAAGAAAACACGCTATAAAAAAGAAGAAAAAAACTGCCTCAAGTAATTAAGACAAACATGAGAATAAAAGAAAATCTTGGGAATTGTTGCAAAGATATTTTGTGTCTTTCTTTTCCACTCTTTTCATTGGATGCCTTCAGGTTTCTTATTCGTTTTACTTCCTTTTAAGATGTATATTTGTTTTCTCCTCCTCTTCATTTACACACTGCTCCTCCTCCTCCTTCTGTGGTTCTTCATCATCTTCTTCTTCTTCTTATCATTATTATTATTATTATTATTATTATTATTATTATTATTATTATTATTATAGCGAAATTTGGCTTCCAAAACAAGAAATCTTAAAAAAAAAAACTACACACCTGAACTCTTATGTAATATCGGTCCTCCTCTATGACAGTGAATGCTGGCCGATCTCCTTACAGATGAGGAAGAGACTTGAAGTAACAGAAATTTTGTCTACACAATGTTGCTGAGAATTCCATGGAATTAACATGTGATTAACGAGAAGCTTTTTGGGAAAACAGAAAGGAAAGTTCTGCTTAGAATCAGAAAGAGAGAATTAAAATATCTATGGTTCGAAAGAGGGCTCGAAGAATGTGACACTCACAATACATATTGAAGGCAACGGGCACGGAAGAATGCTGCTAATAACCTAAAGAGCTTGTTTAATTCGGTGGCAGAACAAGGTTTAGGACCGACAGCGATAAGACAACTTACTAAAAGCTCCTGTGATGGGTATTCTATTGATAACCGTATAACATTGAAAGGTGAGAGGAAGAGAATTTTAAAGCTGTTAAGTGTTATAGCAGATGGGTAATTAAAACATTTTAAATTCAGTTAAAATGATTAATACCACAACACTGACAAACATTAAAACAACAATTACCAGAACACCAAGCTGGAAAAAAGGAAAAAACTTGGCAGTCCCCGCAGACTGCAATGTATCTTGGAAGATCTTCAAAAAGCTATCAAAATACAAGTACCTTGAAATCGAAATCTAAAAATTTGACACAAGTGAACATCAACAATTCCTGTTGTAGCTGGAGCCCTCATTCTTGCAGTGTTTCATGGAAGCCCATGCCTGAAAGAAATATGAAGGCTATATCTATGTAAAACATGTTTTTTTTGTTTTGTTTTTTTAATTGGTAAATGGAAAATTTCATGATGCCATTTCTGACCATAGGTCTCTGGGCGGGTTGCGGAAAGAAATGTGTACACACCAGAAATCAAAGATAGTAAAACATCAACAACAACAGCAATAATAATAATAATAATAATAATAATAATAATAATAATAATAATAATAATAAGATGCAGCATCGAATGATACTGAAAAGTGGTACGGCCATAAACCTAAACCTATCTTGGAATACCATGTTGTCACTATTCTTTAGTATTTTACTGTTTATACTAACAAGCATATAAATGAAACATTGTGACTAAAAATTTAAAAAAAGAACACCTCATATATATGGCAATGTTATCAAATAAAAATCTCTTTAAAAACAGGACAAATCTAAGTAAATACTAATATTCTGAAACTAAGTAGTGGGCCACATTAAAACTACAATGATATCGCTAGTAATTGGTACATTCCAAGATTGAAAAATAAGAATCTTAACAAGATTCTGTCAGCAAAGGTTTTTTTTTGTGAATCGCAATGTGTGAAACTGCTAATGTACTCAAGGTGCATTATGAATATAAGGAAAATATAAAAATGCACATGTTAAGTATCACAGAAATGCAGAAGTAAAACATATATTTTATTAACATGCCTTAAACTAAGCCTCGGGTAAAACTCAGGCACCGGACTGAGCTGGAACTAAAATAATATAATAATAATAATAATAATAATAATAATAATAATAATAATAATAATAATAATTCTTATTGATATGGCTGTCCCTGTAGATTATAAGGTATCTATGACGTTCTTTAAAAAAACTACGAAAGTACAAAAACTTTGAGATCGAAATAAAAAAGATGTGACAAAGGAGGACATCAAAAACACTAGTTGTATTTGCAGCCCTCGGATTTATTGAAAAAGACTCCAAAAGACTAAATGAAGCGATTTCTGGTCGCCCAAAGCTTTAAAGAAATATCCGAAATTCTACTCGCAATTACAACCCACAACTTAAGAAGGGCTTTATCTGTGTAAAATATGTGTTATCTTAGGTTTGTTTTCGTTTTTGTTTTATTTATTTTCTCAACAATATGTTCAGCGGAAAATGTCCTGAAACCATTTCTGATTATCTGTCTCTGGTTAGAACCCTGAAACTAATGAGTACACACCAGAAATCAAAGGAAATGTGGCACATGTGAACATCAACATTCCCAGTTGTAGTTGGAGCCTTGGGATTGGTTGGAAAAGATTCCAGTAGACTAATTGAAGGGATCCCTGGAAATCTATGCCTCAAAGAGATGCAAAAAATTATTCTGACAAGTACAGCCCACACTTTACGAAGGGTTTTATCTATGTCATTTTTTTCCGTGGTAAGTGTCATGATAACATTTTTAAACTTAGGTCCCTGGGCGGGACCCCGAAAGAAATGTGTAAACGCCAGATATCAAAGAAAATAAAAATAAAAATAAGAATAATAATCTGTGATAAATATCCAGAAACCATTGATTATCTTGTATCAGGTTGCACGATATTGGCACCCACTGAGTATAAAACCCGGCATGACAGAGTGGGCCAATATCTGCACTGGAAAATATGCAACTTCTACGGGAAGGAGACTGAAAGAAACTGGTATGAACACCACCCAGACCCGGTTACGGAGACAGGACCTGTTACAATTCTATGGGACTACACAATACACACTAACAGAACAATCAAAGCCAACCGCCCAAGCATTGTTATTAAAGACCACAAACAAAAAAGTGCCTCCTTATTGATATGACAGTCCCTGCAGACTGCAATGTATCTTTGAAGATATCCAAAAAGCTGTCAAAATACAAGGAACTTGAAAGAGAAATCTAAAAATTTGGCACAACGGAACATCAACAATCCCTGTTGTAGTTGGAGCTCTAGGTTTGGTTGGAAAAGATTTTAGTAGGTTAATTGAAGGGATTCCTGGAAGTCCATGCCTCAAAGAGATAAAAAAATGTTCAAACAAGTACAGACTACACTTTACGTAGGGCTTTATCTATTTAAATTTGTTTTTTTTTCTTTTCTTTTTTTCTTCTGTCAGTGGAAAAAGTGTCATGATGCCATTTCTACCCTTAGGTCCCTGGGCGGAACCCGAAAAGAAATGTGTAAACATCAGAAATCAAAGGAAATAAAGCTTTTGAACTCAAACCAGAGGTCATGATGAGAAAGTTAAGATCTTATGGTATTGCAACATCTAAACAGGCCGCATGATATCATTTTTTCCTGAATCAAAACAGAAGACAAAAATGTCACCTCATCGATGTGCTTTTTTATGAACATAATATCAAATCCCCAAAAAGTGAAATTTACACTTGCCTCCTCATTGACGCTGTCAAAATGTGGGACGTCAAGCCACTATTTTTCCATTGCTTCCGAAGTCTGTGTTGCTTTACGAAAGGTGCTATCAGTTCGAGGTCGTATGACTTAACTGAGAACATGCATAATAAAAGATCTCCGGTTAAAAACGTAATACCCAGTGGTAAAACAATAATAATAACAACAACAACAACAGCGACTTTACAGACAGAACAAGCAAAGCTAATCGCCGTGTTTAGAGACCACAAAGACAAAATGTGCCTCCTTATTGATATGGCAGTCCCTGCAGACTGCAATGTATCTTTGAAGATCTTCAAAAAAAAACTATCAAAATACAAGGACATTTAAATCGAAATCTCAAAAATATGGCGCATGAGGACATTAACAATTCCAGTTGTAGTTGGAGCCCTCGAATTGCTTTGAAGGAATCCCTTGTAGCCCATGCTAATATTGTAGTCACAAGTACAACTCACACTTTACGAAAGGCTTTATCTATGTGTTATGGTCCAAGTTCCTTGTACCAGTATTAGTAATGACTATCAGATTTGGTTAGAGTGAACTAAGTTGTCTCGACAAGTATCACTATTGCAATGTTCTTACAATAATCCTCTTTGCTCTCTCTTGAGGCACAGTATTTATAATGTCCGGAATAGTCCATTATTATTATTATGGGTAAGTTCCCATAACACTATGTAAAGTATATGTGATTTTTTTTCAAAACTACTCAGTGAAAAATGCCATGATGCCATTTCTGACCTTACGTCTCCATTCGGTACACTGATAGAAATTAGCATACTCTAGAAACCAAAGGAAATAACAACAACAACAACAATAATAATAATAATAATAATAATAACAATAATATTAAACTGCGAGGACAAAGCGTTGCATGGCAAATAATAAAAAGAAGGCTATCAATACCTTAGCTATACCCGTACGGCTTCAACATTATTAAATGTATGTCGCATGAATTTTTAAAAAATGGACGAAAAGACCAGAAATATGCTTACCCAAATGAGAAAGCGCAAAACGAAATCAGGCTGTATATGCCAAGAGCTCTAGAAGATCGAGGTCTAATTCAACTTGAATTAACTATAAGAACTACAAAAATCGGATTGGAAAAATTCCAGGTGTAGTTGGATCCCTCTGAATGATTGGAAAAGAAGACAATAGACTCATTGAAGGGTAGCCCATTCCTTAAAGAAATACAAAACATTGTTCTCACAAGTACAAATCACACATTATGTAGAGTTTTATCTATGTAAGATATATTTGATTTTTATTTTTTATTTTTATTTGTTTTTTGTTTTGTTTTGTTTTCAAAAATGCTGAATGGAAAATGTCATGATGCCATTTCTGATCTTACGTCTCTGGTCGGCACCCGGAAAGAAATGAGTATACGCCAGAAATCAAAGGAATAATAATAATAATAATAATAATAATAATAATAATAATAATAATAATAATAATAATAATAATAATAATTCATTTGCATATCCAACGACAATTATTTCACGGAGACTCCCTGTCACCACTCCTGTTTTGTCTGCCCCAAATCCTCCTTTCGTATGAACTAAATAGTAATAAATACTAATAGAAAATTAAATAAATAAAAACATTTATTTTACATGGATGACCGCAAACCATTTGCAACGAGGATAATGAGTTGAAATTTCTCCACAATACTGTAAAATGTTTCACTGATGCCATTGCTATCGACTTCGAATTAGATAAATTTGCAAAAGTAACATTCGAGAAATTGAGCATCGCCGAACACTCACTCATTTTGATTTTGTCACAAAGATAATGGTACTTGAACAAGAACAGGGTTATAATTACCTAAGAGTCAGCAAAGTGGGTGGAAGACATCATACTTAAAGGAAGGAGAAAGTAAGAAAAGAAAACTACAGGCGAATGCCTCTGGTGTAAAGTACCGAGTCGAATTGACAAAACAGAATATCAGCTAAAAATACTTTGATTATCTTTGCTATGCAATACATTTTCAACATACTTAACTGGACTATAGATGGCATTAAGTGGATGTAAAATTAGATTAATGAATGTAAAAAGAAGAAAGCTACTAATTTGCCAACGCATGTCTCATCATAAAGCGGATATTAATCGTTTATATGTGTCCCTATCTGAAAAAGCAGAGGATTAGTCAAATAGAACAATAAGAATCGGTCGTCATAGATAATGATAAATTACAGAAGACTAAAGGATGAGATGTGTCAGAGAATATAAATGAAATAAAGTACTTTATTCCGTAAATTCGAAACAGAATTTCAAGAAGGTGAAGAACAGCTGATAAGTCAGAATCCATCTAACGCAGCGGCAAAAATCTCTATCTTTAAAAGGCGGGATGTGTGTGTGTGTGTGTGTGTGTGTGTGTGTGTGTGTGTGTGTGTGTGTGTGTGTGTGTGTGTGACGAATGTACGGTCGCAATTTTCGACGGATATGCACCGAAATTTACATGCACATGCTCCAAGTTAGTAGATAGGCCAAGGCCGACGTTGCATTTTCCTACTCCTATCGGTAGTGGAAATAATCGATTTTTTTTTCATGCTTCTACGGCAGTTTTCATGTAGACTGAGAGCCTATAGCTGGCTGCCACGGATAGGCAGTAAGATTCAATTGGCCAGCGTGAGAGCCAACAGCTGACTGACACGAATGTTAACTAGCATGCTAGTATGCAAAAAAATCGATACCTGCATTCGTCAAAAGTGCGGAAAATTTAAATCTGCATGGCACTTTACTCCAATTGGCTCATTCGCTTGCTTAAACTCAACGTTGATTCTGATTCCGCAGAACTGGGTTGGGCGTGAAAAAGTATTTGTTGTTAACATTCTTTTTTCATTAGGTTTTTCCAGTTAGCAATCCTTTTTAAAGCTGATCGTTTTGTGTTTATTTTGTTTAGTTCTTTTTTTGTAACAGATTTAATGTTTAGTATAGAGCTTAGAAAAAATTCGCAGTGTGACATAGGCAAGAAATAAGGCCTGTAGCAACATCAGCACGGCAAAGGGCACTCCTTTAAAGGCAAGGAAGGGCAAAAATATTTTAAGTCAAGTGATAGTGAATCAAGCACGGGAAACGCCGGGTCATGCTGCTAGTCTAAAATAAATGTAATGTACTAAATGCAGAAACGATCTTTCTCTTCATGGTCAATACGCTGCCCTTACCAAGCAAGCTGCTTAGACAAAATCCGTACCCATCTTTTATCGGGATGCAGAGTGTTAACCCAAGTGAATATAAAATTCGGCATGATAGAGTGGGCCAATATCTGCACTGGAAATCTGAAACTTTTACGGGTAGTAAACTGCAATAAACTTGTACAGACCCGGTTACAGAGATAGGACCTGTAAAAATTGCCTGGGTGTATACAATACCAACAGACAGAACAATCAAATCTAATCGCTGAGACATTATTATCAAAGATCACAAAAACAGAAGAGGAGCAAATAATCCATCAACTGCATCGGCAAACAACCTAAAAATGAAGGAAAATGAAACTACAATATGCCAAATGGAGAAACTATGACAAGATAAATGTCTGCATGGTCAAACTTCTGCCTGTACCAAAGAGGCTGATATACACAAACCCATATCAATCAGTGGTTGCGTAGAGCATGATAAACCCAAGGGTTTTGTTTTGCTGCACCGCACCAATGCATGCAAACTAGAAATTAACAATCAAATATATTAAAAGAAAACTGTGTTAATTCGAAATGCAGATTCTGTGATAAATATCCAAAAACAATTGACCGTCTGAGGTGGCATGGTAATATTATCCACCGAATGTGAAATTTGGAATGGTAGGATGGACTAATATCTGCACTGGAAAATACTTCATTTTTACGAGAAAGAAACTGCAAGAAATTGGTGTGAACACGGCCCAGACATAAGATTTATAACAATTGTATGGGACTTACAATACAAACAAACAGAAATCAAAGATCATCACTCCAAAATTGTGTTCAATGACCGCAAAACATTATCTGTTTCTTACTGACAAGTTCCTGCAGAATGGAATGTGTCTTTACATATCTTCAAATAACTATCAAAAATATTCAGATCTAGAAGTGTAAATCTCAAAAATGTGGGGCATGAAAACATTAATAATTCCTGTTGTGGTTAGGGGCCTGGCTTTTATTAAAAGAGTTCTGATAGACTAATTGGAGTGATATCTGGCATTCCTTGCCTTATGGAAGAACAAGCAAATTGTTCTCACACGTACAGCTCACATCTTACGAAGGGATTTATATATGTAAAATGTGTATGTCCTTCCCGTGTTTTATTTGTATTTTTAACAAAAATGTTCAGTGGAAAACATCATGAATCCATGTCTGACTTTATCTCTCTCTTTGGGACCTGGAAGAAAATGTGTATCTAAAAGAAATAAAAAGAAAAAATAGAAAATAATAATAATAATAATAATAATAATAATAATAATAATAATAATAATAATAATAATAATAATAATAATAATGAATCCAAGTTTCCTAGAAAGAATTGACTATTACAGTTTTATGTGACGTATGCTTTAATATAACAACCTATTCGCTACCCACTCACTAGGCACGATATCTTCCAATATGAATTAGTGCTAAATCAAATCTGCAAAGAGCGAACAGAAGAAAGTAAATATGAGATATGATTGGTTGATAATAAAAGCCACGATTCATCCGTTTTCGTTGTATCAATGCCTGTATTGCATAATAATAATACCTGAAAGTTCGTCTGAAGCATCTTGTCTGCGAGTGTCTTTTTCTCAGAATAATTTGAACATTCTGTTTCTAACGGAAATCTTGAATGAAAATATAAATCTGTTCCTTTACGTGCTGGTAAACCAGTTCTTATAATTTTTTTTATCAATTCCCCCGAGGAAGGCGATAATGCCACTAAGACGTGTTATGGCTTTACACAGCCCAAAACTCCTAAAACATTTCCTTTTCCACCTCTTTAATTATATATCATATGTGATCTTCCCCTCTCTATTTCAATCTGTAATAGTAGTTGCTGACTACAAAAAAAAAAAAATACACCAGACAGGCTAACTCCAGTAACAGACCGGAATGAAAACTAAAAATAGATTTTCGCACGTGTAGAATCACGTGACCAGGTACGAACTTTGAGCGGGAAATATTAAAAGAATACCAGTTCGGGAAAAAAAACTCGAGGGAGTCGAACCATCCATGAAACCGTCATGCGAATGGATTCACCGACTGAAGAGAAGGAATGTCGTCCCCAACTCACACAACAAAATTTGGAAATTTATTATAGTGTAACATTTCTTTATACTTGTTACCGTCAAGGAAAGGAAATCACACGATAAAGACGAATTCCAATTCTAGTCATCACACTATGCTGCTTATATCAAATCTATAGGTGAATTGCTAAACGTGACTATCATTTATGACAAGCATATTTAAATCCATCAATTGGATGAAGGATCCAAATAATAAATTCTACATTGCTGAAACTGTGAAGAAGCGAGTAACCCACCCGATTTTGGTATCAATACTCATAACAGTGAGGCATACAACTTTTACAGCGCCGAATCTTACTATGCGAATAACGAATTCTATATTGCTGAATATAAAAAGTGAGTAAAGGACCAGCTATTGGGCTCCAAACTAATAACAGTGAAGAAAGAAGAATAGATCAAACAAGCTGAGCTGAAAGTACAAAAGAACAAAGAGAAATATAAAACAGGAGAGAGAGAGAGCGAGAAAAGGATAAAGAAAAAAACTTATTTTATTTGATACGACAGACTGAAGCTAAGAGATTGTTTCAACTTTTACTCTCAGAATATAACGCATACATCTTTCCACACAGAAACGTATAGTACATATCTTCTACGAATTCTGTTGTATTAATGTTTTCATGCATTGTCTAGTTATAATTAAATCTTGTTAGTTTAATTATTGGCTATTCGTTATTTGTTGGTTGTCATTCCTTATTCGTGTTTTTGTCCCTGTAAAGAGTCCATCCACTATGGAGTGGTAAACATGGCATCTTCTAGACAGCAATTTTTTTTTTTTTAATCTTTTCTTTTCAAAATTTATGATGCGACAATTGTCCGTAACATGCGTAAGTGGCTATTTTAGAGTGAAAGAGAAAAAGGAATCTTTACAACGAACCGGAAACACAAACTTAAACAAGAAAGAACGAATAAAAATCCACTACTTTTTCAAAATACTAGGGAGGAATATGAACATATCTATTCCTATGACAATTTATATTTATATTTGAATGTTCCAAACTTATTTCATCTTATGAGCAATTATTTTAAGATAAATATTTACATCAGCTTAGGTCTAGAGAGATTTTGTCATGTAGCTAGAGGGTTGCTCATCATATTGAAAATAATGTTAATTTTATTAATATTTATTTTCTCATGACAGATATACAAATATTGCCAAGGTTTATAAGACAGATGTAACAATAAAGAAGAAAAATAAAGTATTATCAAATATGCGAATGATATCACTGAAATTATAAAAAGATGGAAATCGGAAAAACGAAATTGAAAATATTAACAAGATAAAAAGAATAATTATCATTTTCACAAATTCCGCGCAAATAGATTTAATAAAAATGCAAAAACTTAGTTAGCAAGATAAAGTGTTTGATCAGATATAAAATATTTGAAGAAGGTCGGTTTGCGATATGAAAGGAAACAAATGAATAAACAAAAAACCATTGGCTTAAGATATGAAAGCAATCAAAGTTAAATATGAAAAGCCATTAGCTAAATGTGTGAAAGCAACCAAAGTCAAAACAAAACGCCATTGGCTAAATATATGAAGGCGACCAAAGTAAAAAAATGAAAAGCCATTGGCTGAAAAAAATGAAAGCAACCAAAGTAAAAAAAAAAAAGCCATTGGTTAAATATATGAAAGCAACTTAAAGTATCAAATGAAACGCCATTGTCTAAACGTATGACAGCAACCAAAGTAAAAAAACAAAAAAAGGAACGACATTGGTTAAGTATATGAAAGCAACCAAAGTAAAACATTCAAATGAACATCACTCAATGAAAGAATATATTTAGACTAAGAAGTAAAAATTTGACTGATGAATGTAGAGCAACATCAGACGAACATGATGACCGGACTCGAAAAACAGCAGCAGTACAGAGAAGTAATATTTTGGACTATGGTTGTAAACAGTAACCTAATTCTGCAACTTTGAAGATGCTGACCAGATAAATGAATAGACGTGTTAGAATTATTTTTTAAATTAGTAACAATCATAATGGAGAAGCTTTTTTGTTTACTAGAGTGTGCATCGGTAGAAGAAATCTTGAAAAAACATCGAATGAATTTAATGATTCCAATCCTATCTAATAGAATATAAATCAAATAGAAAATATTTACATTATTGAAACAAATGTATATGAGAATGGTAAATCATATTGAAGCAAAGATTTCTTACACCTAATTGTAATTGCTTAAATTAATCGAATAATCTTTATGTTGATACAGTAAATAAAATGTAGAAAAGCTTAAAAAATCAATGGAAGGAAAACCGTTAAGATTATAAAATTGATGGATTCTTTGTCCATTTTTTCTCCAGTTTAAAATACCTTTGCCATTTATTTAAAGCCAGAAGATATCTTTAGATTCTAAGAATATTCTTCTTTTTTGTTAGATATTAATGATTTAGTAACACAAGTCCTAATAATTAACCCGTAGCTAGTGGGAGAAAAACAGGATTTATATAGCAAATCGTATTTGCACACAAATGATTATAGGAGACCCAACCAGAATTGGAACTCGGCACTCCGATTAACAATCCTGAGGTATTATTCATTAAACTATCTGCACATCCAAGCATTCAGAAATTGGTATTGCCAACCAGACACCCATCTACTTACTGACCAGTTTCAACGTTGCTTAGTTCCGGTGAGCGTACGGAATGTAGCCACAAGCCAAGATTACAGAACGGAAAGAAAAATAATAACCCAATTATTTAATCAGGTAGATGGGATATTTAGATGACGAAATATATATTTCTATGGCGTATATATTTTGGATTCATATATAAATAATCATTTAAGCTAAACTTTGTATAATAATAGCGAACACCTTCCAAAATAAGTATTTGTCTTATATATATTTATTAAAAATAGATAAGCAGAAAACTTCAAGTTACTTTGATTATATAAAGAGATCCTAACAGTTTTATATCCTCCTGGGTAAGACGTTAAACTACATCCGCGTCCTGGGTAAGACGTTAAACTACATCCAGCAGCAAGGCCTCTGATCAGGAGCGTGGAACCACCTCTTAATTGCTGATGTTCCCAGGTCAACCCTAACCCGGGGTGGTAGCACCTGTTAGGGTCCCAGCTATGGACAAATAGTTAAATTTTACCAGCAATACTTTTTGGAAAAACATTATTACCAGCAATACAATTATGATGGTAATATATTACCAGAAACAGATTTTCGACAAAACAAAATGTTATCTGCAATTAAAAGAAATTGTTGGCATTAAATAACCTATTGAGGTTGAAATGCCGTAAAACAAAATAAACCAAACCAACCTAAACCAAAGAATACATGTTCTATTCATACGAATCTATCCTAAAAATGTTGTCGGCATTAAACAACCCATTGAGGTTGAAATGCCGTAAAACAAAATAAACCAAACCAATCTAAACCAAAGAATACATATTCTATTCATAGGAATCTATCCTAAAATTGTTGTCGGCATTAAATAACACATTGAGATTGATATGCCGTAAAAACAAAATAAACCAAACCTAACAGTTTTACAAACATCCATTTTTTTAATACAAACTGATTTGTATAATAAAATAGAGAATGTAATTAAAGTTACCAGACATATCACGTTGAAACACTCGTTCAATCATCAAAATTAAGCAACGTCCATCCTGGTCAGTGTGGGGATGAGTGACCGCTTAAGAATAGCAGGTGTTGTAAGCTTAGAGGTGCCAGAGCTGTAATGGATAATGGCTCGGAATAAGAAGTCGGTGAGCCGATTTTGAATTCCAGCTGGGGTCGTTACATTCACATCTGCGTAAATACCCTTGGGTGATCATCTAAAAGAGACATGATTGACCTAGACTCTCACATCAGCCCCAACTAACACGCATTCGGCTGGATTATTGGCCCATTCCTCCCCATGTCCAACAAAGGACCTTCACAGGTTGAGAAAAAGTAGAAGTAAATCATAACTTCATTGGAGCATTCGTCTTGATCATGTATGTTATTTATTGGTTTTCTAAGTTTAGATTTACTGTTATATGATTTCTAAAGTTGTAAAGGATCACTCTTAGAAATGTAGCCAATATGGCTCTACTCATTGCTACCAACTGTAAGAATTTTTTTTAATTATTTACTATCATTAAAAGACTAGCAGCACGTTTCCCGTGCTTGATTCAAAAATCGTACGACTCGCCATCACTCGACTTAATATTTTTTTCCACTTCCTTGTCTTTAAAGGAGTGCCCTTTGCCGCGCTGATATTGCTACATGCCTTACTTCTTGCCAATTTCAAACTGCGAATTTTGTCTAAGCTCTATACTAAACATTAAATCTGTTACGATAAAAGAACTAAACAAATTGAACAAAAAACGATCAGCTTTAAAAAAGGACTCGTAACTGGATAAACCGAATGAAAAAAGAATGTTAATAAACAAATACTTTTTCACACACAACCCAGTTCTGCGGAATCAGAATCAACGATGACTTTAAGCAAGCGAATGAGCCAATTGGAGCAAAGTGCCATGCAGATTTAAATTTTTCCCCCTTGTGAGGAATGCAGCTACCGATTTATTTTTTTGCATGCTAGCATGCTAGTTAACATTCGTGTAAGTCAGCTGTAGACTCTCACGCTGGCCAATTGAATCTGGCCGCAAACTACATGAAAACTGCCGTAGAAGCATGAAAAAACGATAATTTTCACTATCGATGGGAGTTGGGAAATGTCGGTCTTGTCCTAGCCGCTAACTTAGAGCATGTGCATGTAAATGTTGGTGCAAATCCGTCGAAAATTGCAGCCGTGCATTCGTTACACACACACACACATCCTGCCTTTTATAGGCAGAGATTTAGTGCTGGCTAGCTAAATTGTGTCTTGTTGGTATGATGCTAGGAAAGTGAAGTAGAGGAAAACCATAACAGACGTGAAAGGATAACAGAATTCTGTGGTCAGCATTTAATGTGAGACTGACCTTGAATACGCTTTCCCAAGATCGCAACAAATAGCAGGAAATGACATGTTTGCACTCGACAGCAAGAGTAATATTGAATATTTTGTAAATTTAGTTTTATCCGTAGCAAGGAGTTCTTGAATTGCAGATTATTTTGCCTTGAGCATGCATGTGGATATTGTCTTCCAAAAAAAAAAAAAGAAAAATAGAAAGAGAAATACCGGATTTAGCCGCTCCTACATTGGTATCAATGGGATTTACGCATTTATCTAAACCAATAAGCGGGTCAGCCCATGGAGAGCAAAATTTAAGTACGTATTTATATGCCGTTTCTATCTGAATATTAAACTCAGGTCAGATGTTGAACTAAATTTACGCTACACCGAAAAGTGCCAAAAGGATTTCATATTTAATTTAATAAGACACACAGAAAAACAAAAAATTATCGGTTAGTTTGACCTAGCATTAAGACTCGAATGTTAATAAAACGTAATTACAGATTAAGAATCGGGAACATATGAGCCGGTGTTTAGCCTGTATTTCCCTACAAAAAGAAGTCCAAATCTTTTCCCCATATTTTCCGATTGATCGAGGCGCCTATGTAACATTCCTCTTTTGGCAAAAGCCCATGATAATAAATCAACTTGAATCACATCTTATATAAAGAGACGTCTAGAGCAAATAATAACATTCACTCGGATGCACTAGTGCCAGTTAAACGCTAATTATTAACTACTTCTTTTTGCTCGATAATATGGTAAATCCCTTTAGCAATAAATACGATAAGCTATCAAATATATAATTAATTTTATCTTGTCTCCCTCATTTACTTTTACATTCATTTTCCTTCCCAATATTTTTGTTTCCTTTCGTGTTTTGATGCATTAAAAGAATAAAAAAAACCTTTGTGAGTCTCATGTTTTTATTCTTTCGATGTGTTATGCATCAGAAGCAATAAATACGTTTCGTTGGTTTATTCTAAAACATTTAAACACATTTTTGGGGTGACAGAACTAATTTCAACTCGGAACCTCAAAAGGGCAAGTTGCATTTCTAGCTTCGCCATCAATTTCTAATAAAAAAAAATTCTCGAATAGTCCCATTTAGGTATAAATCTACACGTTTAATTCGAAAATAAATAGATTTTGATAAAATCTACCGTTTTGGAGTTATCGACAATAAAAGTTCGGAGACATTCGTGTCGCGGTAGGTGAAGTTCAAATTAATTTGACACCCCCTTTTTTCAGTTTCCTCTTTCGACACAATTTGTTAATACTTGCTGTTATAATCCCGTTATATTCTCATTTCGGCTTGGATACCTCGAAATGGGGTAATGGTTAACAAGCTTGTCTCGCTAGAACAGTTACGACTGAGTAGCGAGTTCAATCCCCATTGGCTACCTATTACTTTCGGCCTTATGCCACATCCAAGCTGCGCTTCAAAAATCACTTTCCTCATTTTGTCGGGGTTAATTTCTAAGTTGATCCGACTTATTTTTTGTCTTCGTCAATTTCAAATCAGCTTCCTCTTCATTACAGTATTTATAATAACTTTTCGGAAGCTGTAATCTCTGGCCTTCTTTCTTGTTCACCTTACTTGGTCTCTTCATATTTGTTTGGTTGATCAATCCAAGAACATTGTTTCATATTATTAATCATAAGTTTAATCGACTTATTTATTTCGATAGTACCATTATTTTATGACTTAATCTTTGGATAATACTTTACGTTTAATGTCATCAACAATTGTCTTAACGATTTCAAATTGCATATTGATGTAACATAAAGTGCTTTGATTTTCTAACATCTGGAGATCCTCTATGTGATAAGAATTGGCTCCTTGAAATTCACGATGGCACAAACATTCCGGGACATCTTTTGATTCGTTCAAGACAGGGTCGATTTCTTACATTTGTAATGTACATTCTGATATTGCTCCATCTCTCAAATAAGCTAGATTTTCTCTTAAAGGCTGCTTACCTTATTTTACGTTTGCATTTAATTTTTAATACGCACGGATGTTTTGCTACTTTAGCCCAGTGATTCTTAACCGTCGTGTCATGGGTCAGTAGTGTGCTGCGCGATCCTGTTAAGTATGACAAGAAATATTTTGACGGCATGCATACACACACACACACACACACACACACACACACATATATATATATATATATAATTTTTTTTTCGAAAATTATAATATAAATATATTATAATTATTTATGTTATAATTTTCGGCCGTTTAGGTTTATAATACCCAGAAATTCATACACGCATGTACTAAAGGACACGTGGCACTGAAGATAAAAGTGTTGGTTTGATCCAGTGACAGGACCCGAAGAGTGTGAGTTCAATACCTGGTTAAGGCAGTGGAGAACTTTCAGAGGGAAAATTAGCAGGAGATAACTGATAACTGACATCCATTAAACGTGGAACTAGAACAGTCTACCCCAGTAAGCGAAATAAAGGGTTCAGTTCGACATTTCAACCACCAGAAGAAGGCCGGAGCGTACAACGGCCGAAACGTTGTAATAAATATGGTTACAAAGATGAGGATAATAGTCCGAATAATGTAAATAATGTACAACAAGATATATATATAACCTTTAGGTTCACAGTTTTTTTTTCATCAAAGAAGAATATTATTATTATAATAATGATAATACATCTTTATGTTATGGATAATTATTTGGCTCCATTGAATTCGGTCCGGCAAAAGCTCATTAGCAGATTTCATCGCAACCATTCTAAATATTCGCTATTTTCATCTACCAACATATGCGTTTATTGATATACCCCACCTAAACAAAGAAGCTTATAAAATAGAATTAATCTACGTACTGTATATAGTCCTGGGTATAACGATAAACTATATCCGGCAGCAAAGCCTCTCAACTGGAGACTGGAGGTTTTGAAAAGTTTCCAACCATCTCTTAATTGCTGTTATTCCTAGTCCCAACTTGACCCGGGGTGGGAGAACCTGTTAGGGTTCCGTATAGTGAACACCCAAACAAAAACAAAACACTATGAATGTATAAAAATAAAAATACCAGAAATTCATGTTGAGAAAAAAAAATCAAATTTCAGCATTAAATGTCCCAATGGGTTGACAAATAAACGAAACAAACCAGAAATTCATTGTTATATGAAAAAATTCATAAAATACATTTTTATAGTAAAAATACCAGCAATTCCTATTTAGATAAAACATTATATTTCGTCATTAAATGACCCAAACAAACAATCTAGCAATTCATTTTTATATAAAGAAATTAGCAAAAATAGATTTTTAAAATAAAAATACCACTAATTCCTATTTAGATAAAACATTATATTTCGTCATTAAATGACCCAAACAAACAATCTAGCAATTCATTTTTATATAAAGAAATTAGTAAAAATACATTTTTATCGTAAAAATACCAGCAATTCCTATTTAGATAAAATATATTTCGGTATTAAATCACCCAAACAAACAATCTAACAATTCATTTTTATATAAAGAAATTAGCAAAAATAGATTTTTAAAATAAAAATACCACTAATTCCTATTTAGATAAAACATTATATTTCGTCATTAAATGACCCAAACAAACAATCTAACAATTCATTTTTATATAAAGAAATTAGCAAAAATAGATTTTTAAAATAAAAATACCACTAATTCCTATTTAGATAAAACATTATATTTCGTCATTAAATGACCCAAACAAACAATCTAGCAATTCATTTTTATATAAAGAAATTAGTAAAAATACATTTTTATCGTAAAAATACCAGCAATTCCTATTTAGATAAAATATATTTCGGTATTAAATCACCCAAACAAACAATCTAACAATTCATTTTTATAACAAAAAATTAACAAAAATACATTTATATAGTAAAAATACCAGCAATCCTGTTTAGATAAAACATTATATTTCGGCATAAAATGACCCAAACAAACAATCTAGCAATTCATTATTATATAAAAAAACTTAGCAAAAATACATTTTCATAATAAAATTACCAACAATATATTTTATCTGTAGTTGCAGGCATACTATTGCGTTCAAAATATATTTAGTTGAAGACATAAAATTGTGTTCAAAATATTTAGATTTCGGCAGTAAATAACCCATAGAGGTTTTGATGTGGCGCTAAACATTCAAATAAACCAAACGCACTCTATAGTTATCCTCTGTTCGACTGTCTTTATACATATTTAACGTTATTGTTGTACAGGGGATTAATTATCTCACGCATAACATTATTGTTTACTCCGCTCTTAGGCTTCGTTAATGACTATCGCTGAGTTAGTGTGTGGCTTTCAGCTTTTCTCCAAACGCGGATTATTCTTCGATATATTATGTACGAGAGTTACTTCTTATTGATAGGTTATTGGTTGGTTGGTTATTTTGTTTTATGGCATATCAACCTCATTGGGTCATTTAATGCTAACAATATTTGAAAATAGATTCATCGCTATAGTTTGGTAAAACAAAAAAGGTGTGTATGTATACAAATATATTTGAACCATTTTTCGATTACTCATATTTTTGAGTACAATGCAACTCCTTTTATGAAATTTACAATCTTGGATGGATTTATTTTCGTAAAAAGTTATTTTTTAAATTACTTATTTGGTTTGGTCTGTTTTGTTTTGTTTTACGGCATATCAACCTCAATGGGTTATTTAATGCCGACAATTTTCATTGCCGGTAATATTGTTTTTCCAGAAATGTATTGCTGGTCATATTTTTTCCTTCAAAAATCTATTTCTGCTAAGAATTTACCTTCACTGGTAATATTTTTTTTCCAAAAATGTATTGCTGATAATATTTCTTTTTCAAAAATGTATTAAAACCTATTTTTACACTTTCATAGTGTTTTTGATCAGAGTTTGAGGGTTAACTATTTTCCCATAGCTGGGACCCTAACAGGTGCTACCACCCCGGGTCAGGGTGAACCTGGGAACATCAGCAAAGCAATTGAGAGGTGGTTTCACACTTCTCAAAACCTCCTGATCAGAGGTCTTGCTGTTTGACGTAGTTTATCGTCATACCCAGGACGCGGATGCAGTTTATTGTCATACCCAGGACGTTCTTATTGGTAGGTGCTGATATATCTACCTGCCATCCGATTTGTTAACCTCTGCATAGTTTTAATATCAGGTGCGGCCACTAATAACTTGTGAAGTTTTGGTCTGCACCAGGTGACTAGGAGGTTATCCCTTAGGCCAGCCCGCTGATATATCTGCCTTCCCTGATGAACTCCGAGTGTAAGGTCTACTTTAGCATTATCTGAAGCCAGTCACATACTACACGTCTGGATCCAACACAAAGAGACAGACTAATTCCAGAAGGAAATTAAATCAAAATATAACCAAGTTTCAGATCCTTTAATATATAATCATTAATCACTCTACACTATCTATCAATATATTGTTTTAAAATAATGTTTATATTGTAATGATGATAATCCAAGAGCCACTCGAGGTAGAATGTTACAGATTAAGTGACACGGTTAGCTATCTATAGGGAAGATAGCGGTTACCCCTAGACTTGAACAAGTTAAAATTATAGTGTTCGCGGAAGCATTCTCTTGGGAGTCGATTTTACAAACAGCGATAAGTTCAAAGAATCTGCTTTTAGTAGAACTTACATCTCACTAACGGAATACGATGGGAATGAGGGTGGTCCTCTTTAGTGCGCTTGGTATTGAGAGTCTTGGCCGTGATGATTAGAACAAGGAGGCAGTTGTCTATATTTCTGAGATGAGGTATTGTAATTATTTACATTATTTACGCTGTTTGGACTGTTGTCCTTAAATTGGACACATCACCCAGTGGAAAAAAAGCGTTGGTTGGATCCAGTGACTTGACCCAAATAGATGTGAGTTCAATACCTGGCTAGCGCAATGGTGAACAAAAACATGGAGAGTTGAGTTAGAGAGAGAGATAACTGAGTTATCCTGAAGAGGCCTAGCACGTGGAACTAGAACAATATACATCGGTGGGCGAAATAAAGGGTTCAGTTTGAAATTCCAATCAACTGAAGAAGGCCGGAGCATACAACGGCCGAAACGCTGTGAATATGACAATAAAGATGCTGACAACAGTCCTAACAATGTAAATAATATAAGAAATGAAGATCCTCTGAACACTTTCCATAGCAATAGCGGCAGATGATAGAGGTAGCTTCAGGCTTTATGTTACGGAGATTTTTACAAGTGAATGTGTATTTTTTTTTTTAGTTTTTTTATATTTACTCTGAAAACTAGATCACTGGAAAATACGGAATATATTGTAAATATTCCAATGTGAATTACCGTCGGCGGTCCACTCGATACAAATAGCCGTATTGTCGATCTTCAGGTTACCATCGGAATTATATTCACCTATTTTCCCTTCTTCCAACTCTTCATCTGAATAAAAAATAATCGGCAAGAATCAGTTAGGGCATTCTTAAGCCTCTGATTCGTAGCCATGTTATCGAATTTCGACCATATGCGAATATAACATCATTACAATCTATCGCTACACATAAGGCATTGCGTCGCTTAATGTACACGACCATATTGCTCGGAAAAAAATCTATAGCACGTACTCCTCTGCGGACTAATTAGATTCAGCTGTAAACAAACTCTTTTTTTTCTCGGAATAATCAATGAAAAGTAACGTGTTTTTCAAATATATACAAACGTTGAAAGTGTTTAAAAATAAAACTTGTGACGCATGGAAATAAACTATGAAAGGAATGAAAGTAAACTTTCATATATATATATATATATATATATATATATATATATATATATATATATATATATATATATATATATATATAGGTTGAGCTAAAGGTTTTTTTCCGATTTTCGCTGATGATATTTGGCAAGGTGGTACTCCATATTATATCATTAAGTTTCGTCTAACCGTTGCTTAATTCTTTATTCTTTATTTTCATAAACAAGATATAAATATTAACTGCTTATTCTTTAATTTACTGCTTTGATAATGAGTGTTGAAAAGAATTACAATTAATCCCATTCAACGCTACTTGTAGAAAATGAACTGATTGCAAGAGCAACAGCAAAAGAAACCAATGATGTGGAAGGTCCTTAAACTGTCAACGAAAGCGTGGCAAAATACACCAGTCTTAAAGACAAACCAAGGTCAGGAAGACCTTTTATTGTGGAAGATGAGGCATTGCTTGTAATGGTTGTGTTAAGGGGTCTCCCCTTTTCACACAAATGGACTCAACCGTGGTATACATATACTCATACCAGTGAATACCCGGAGAGTCTGTAATCGAGTAGTATCACAGTAATATTAGAGGAGGGTAGCACAAGAGTCACCGTCACGAGCACTTAGACTCGAGTAAGGCGTCATACCGCGATACTTCAAAACCAAGACTGTATATATATTATTGCTACTAACCCGCATTTCTGGATATACTAACCCGTATGACCACTTTGTATTATTACGTTAATACATTTATTTTCCTTACCTATTATTGGCGTTTGTTATTTATTGATATCGGATTTCATCCCGGAATCCACAACAGGTTGAACGACAGCCAAATCCAAACACTCGTATATTGGACTTCACAAAGCACTATCGACGCCTCCATATGTTCGGCCCTGTGAACAGAAGCTGTCATGAAAGTTCCTCGTGAACTGGCTAATGACCAGGCCCAACGACGTGTGAAAATTTGTAAACAACTGCTGGCAAATCCACAAGATTTCCGTCTTTGGCGTCAAAATATAACTGGAGATAAAAAATGGATCTACGTTCGTAATTTTAATAGGCTTCCAGGATTTTAGAACCTATTGTCAAACATGGGAGGTTTAAGCAAAAGGCCATGTCGTGTTTTTTATGAGATTTCGAGGGATGTTGCACTTTGAGCTTATACCAGATGATCATGATGTAAACGCTGACCTTAATGACTACACGAATATGATGCTTTGAAAGCTAGCTGGCATTGGTCAATCGAAGACGCGCACTCTGACAGCCCGACAATATCCCAACACATATTTCTAAAGCGTAAACATGAGGAATCTGAGGGTCTGGAATTGTTGCTCCAACCTGCCTACAATCAAGAAGTTTCACCATCAGATTTTTACCTTTTCGAAGTCATGGATCATTTGCTACGATGTCGGAGGTTGAACAACGTGGATGACATTGCGTTTTTTGGCCTCTACACCAACCAAATGATACAAGCGAGGAATTGAGCTTCTGGCACTACAGTAGGAATAGACAATAGAATATAATGCGTGATACGTTGCTGAATAAACGCTATTCAGATATAATTTATTTGAAATATTAATTAAAGAGTCAAATACGAAAAAACTTTTGACTAGAACTAATATGTAAATAAGTCTTTAAATGTATTAAAATAAACATTAAAGACCTTTAAAATTAACCTTCAGAGGTATGAAAAAACGACCGAATACATGAAAATAATATTTATTGTATGAAAACCATTATACATGTGCGTAAGAATTAATCTCTAAATACACACAAATAAACGTTTTAAGTTCTGTGTCATCTCTGGTTCCCCACGCTACTACATAAAATGGTAACAATGAAAAAGTCCAGTTCTTTTTCTCTTCGTTTTATCAGGAGTGGTGACAGATTGGATTCTGAGAGACAGTAGGAGGAATGACGTCACAGGAACGCTCAGCGTTCCTCCGCGGGTGGTCTTAGTCGGTCGCTAACGTGAGTGTAGGGGGCGGATTGACGCTTCAGAATGCTTGCGACCCTCTGTTGAATTCGCGCCCTTTTGGACTTATATTCAAAACCCAAAGGCAATCCATCACTGTCAGAATTCACCGGCCACGAGGCACTGCAGCCAATCGCTGACCATTCTGCTCCTGGCATTCGCATTCTGTAACAAACTTTCAAATAAACGTTTAATTGAATGAAAATAAACATTACATTAGAACTTAACCCTAGAAAACTAACTATCAATTAAAGTTACACCTCTACTAACCATGGGTATATCGTACAGGATTTTGAAAATATCAACAACAACAAAAAATTAAATATAAATCTTTACTTTCAGGCACTTCAAACTTTGTACTTTGAATTAACATTAATAGCAACTGAAAAACATATTATTTAGGTAAGAAAATCAGGTACTGAAAATTGTAATTAAAAATAGGAAAATTTGTGCTTGGTACTATATACCCATGTTTTTTTTTAGGGCTAAAATCACACACATATACATAAAAGATATGATATACAACTCTATATATCTGACTATAATATATAAACTGGAACATAGACAGGCTATCATTGACAATTGCGGAATCTATCTATCTATCTATCTATCTATCTATATTTGTACACACATGTACATCCATACACATGCATACACATACACAATATGCACACACGCGAATATATTAATAATTTACTTGATTTTTTTTACTGTAACTTTTACTATATAGTTAAATATATAGTATTGAATGGATTAATATTAACATCTTTTTATTAAAGAATGAATTTTAAATTCTTACTCCCATTCTGTAATAATTTTATTTTCCTCTCTAAAACGTTTTAACCCTAGACCACTACCCATCAATTAAACTTACACCCCTACTAACCATGGGTATATCATACCCGATTTTGAAAATATAAAAACAAATATTAAATATAAATCTTTATTTGAAATATTTTACATGCAGGAACTTCAAACTTTGTACTTTGAGTTAACATTAATAGGAATAGAAAAACATATTATTTAGGCAAGAAAATCAGGTACTGGAGATTGTAATTAAAAATAGGAAAATTTACGCTGGGTACTATATAGCCATGGTTAATGTTCTATGGTTCTAGCGTTAAATGCATGAATGTAAAACTTCAAATAATATACATGAAAGCAAATTTAGAATTCTATGAAATCCACCTTCAAATGTATGAAAGTAAATCATAATAAACAAAGACTTAAATGATAAATGTAATACTTTTCTGTTTTATCTTTCCCGCTCGTTAAAGCGTTGTCGAGAGGTAAAATATTCATAACTATTAATTTATTTTGTGATAAACTATGTAAACTGCCCGAGATTCCTGAAGTTTTATAAAGTCTCATTGCAAATGTACAATTAAATACTCATAAAATTCGACAATATGCGAAATAATATCTGTATTTAAATTGTTTGTTCTTATCAACATAGTCAGTTATTTGCGAGAAATAATTAGAGTTTAATGAATAATCGACAAGGGTCATCTGATTGGAGAATGATTAATAACTGAACAAACTAATCAATAATCCCATTTTCTGGCTCCATTATCGGAACGATTCAATGCAGATAGCTTACTGTATTTGATGTCTTACTTCACGCACCTAACGTATATCGCGCATAATGAATGGTAGCACAAATATTTAATGGAAGAAAGACTTAGAGTGGATAGGAAAATTCAATTACTTAGATAAGTTAATGCATTATTAAAGGATCCCAGAATAAAGGGAAAAATAATGACCATCTTTCTTATACTCGTAGAATGCTTTTGCTAACATGCTACAAGTGTCTGACGAATATCTACTCAATTTAGGTGCTGAAATGGATTTTAGAAATTCACCTTATACAATACGAAATACATTATACCAAGATATTGTACAACATTCATTTTAGTCCTGCGTCCAATATCTGTGTCCTTTGTTTGAAATAATCTTATTTATGAATTACTGTAAGCTAAATACCCTAATTTTATAGACTTCAAAGTGGATGTGCAAGTCGTTTAATGAAGTGCGGCTTGGGGTGTCAAATCAGAAAGCCGAGATTTTGGTATTGCATTAATGTATGCGCAACCACCCTTGGAATAAGTATGTATCTATCTCTTCCCCCCAGCTATGGTTTAAATAGTAGGGTTTGTAGTAGGGCGGGAAAAATCAGGGCTATTCCTAAAAAATGTTAATATAATATTCATTCGTAATTACGCCCACATCAAGTTGAAATACTAGTTCCTGTACGGCCACCGAAGTTAAGTAATGTTGAACCTCGCCTGTGCCTAGACGGGTGACCGCTTGAGAATACCAGATAGTATAAGCTTGGATGTGCAGGTGATGTAATGGATAATGGCTCGGAATTGTTAATCTGGGACTTGAGTTCTGATTCCTGTTCGTTTTGTTATAATCACTTAAGCTCAAATATCCATGGGGAAGGTTTGAGTCCAGCTCCTCACTCCTAGATATGTGTTAACTAATAAGACTAGTATCTCTAAATAATTATTATCTCCAAAAATATCTTACAATCAAAATAAGTTTTGGCTTTATCACTGTAATAGTCCTTAAGAATTATAATCCCGAACTGGCTCCTGTCCTCTCTAAACTGTATAATAAATGGCTCGTTGCCTCTTGCAATTATATTTGTAGAAGAGACAAAGGGAAGACACGTGACGTCAGTAAGAAAGTTCTCAAGTAGAGATGAATAGGAGCGAATAAATTAGAGATACATTTTTTTGGATTTTGTCAAAAAATCTAGAGATGAACCGCAGGAGCATCAGACCAAGTATGGCAATAGTATTCAATGAATAGACGAATGGTGAATTCTGACGAGAAGAATTTTCAGGCACGACACAGTGAATCAACTTTCCTTGTAGTAGACGAAGCAATTTATTCAATATAGTCGCAACCAGCAATTGATACGATGGGTTTAGGGTTAGTTTATAGTTAGAGTAAATATGGTACATTTAATTGGCAAAAATTTGACAGAAACGTATTGTTGATAATTCATTAGGAATTTTACACGTCAGGATTATTTCTTATATCAATTTATAAATTACAAATCAAGTTTTAATTTTGGATTGGGCAACAGTTATTTCTAGTAACAAACGTTTTTACAACTTCAATCTAACGTAGGCTTACGGTCTCATCGCGTAGAAACGCTGGTTCCATTATGATCACCGAAGCTAAGCAACGTCGAGCTTGCTCAGTACCTACGGTGAGAGTCTGGGAATACCAAGTGCTGGTGGAGTAATGGATAATGTCTCCGATTTCTTAATCGGAGTGTCGAGTTCCAATTCCAGTTGGGTTTGCTATATTCATTTACACGCAATTGCGGTTAAGAAAGGTAGGATTTCGTCTCTCCCATAACTATCAGTTAATTAGTAAGTTTTGTACCATTAAATCATTATTATATTTCTTTTTTAAATCTTACAATCTAAATTATTTTCTGATTTTAAATAACCTACAAAGGGTCGATAAACAGTAGAAAAGGAATTAACCAACGTATAAATATCTTTTTTTTTAAAAGCTGTTTAGAAAAAAGTGATTTTGATTCCTAGTTAATTGAGAAGAGGTTTCGATTGTAGAAAACTATTTCAATGTCCATAATTTACCAATATTAAACGTCATCTGTATTCATGTTCTTGTATTGAATCTCCCCTGTTCCTAACGAACACGTGGAAGTTTCCATAAGGATAACAATGGAAATTATGTCCTTTTGCCTATTGAGAACACTGACGGGTGAACCACGATATTCACAACTGTGAAGCTAGCAACTTCCTGGGGGCATTGCCTTTTTAAGGTTGGATATGGCAAGAAAGCACTTAACCCGGTTGATATTTAGCTCTTAGCAATGATCACTCCGATTAGACACTCATTTAGCTTAAGTGTTAATGACGCGTCTGTGTTCGCCTGGCAATAACCTTGTTCTGGAATACAACATGTTTGAATCTTTTCCATTCAGCCGGTTAATATTATTTAGATTTCCTTCTGGTGGTACCGATCTACATACTTAAGGAAAAAGTATACGATGCTATATAGAAAATGCAGCAATGTTTAACCTTCCCACCAGCAACAAAAAAAAAGAAACGGTGTTTCAAAAGGACGGTTATTCCCTTGACACCACTCTATCATCCGTTTTGACTCACGCAAATTCATGCTTTTAAAAAGCAAGCAGCAATTACTTGCGGCAGGCTAAAAAGAAGGCTCACACCCAGAAAATGATTAACAATCTTTTCCATCCTAAAAATCGATATTAAAAATTGGAAAATATATTTATTAACCAATAACACTTCTGATGTTTAAAAAAATCTAACTTTTAACTTCCTGTGATCCGATTTTTTCTTACAAATAGCGTAACGTAAATTAATAGCCGGGTTTTTCAGTCTATCTTCAACTGAGATGTAAATATTACTGATGACTAAGTTTTTGTACAATCAGATTAACGTATTGAGTACTAAAGTTCCTTTTTTTTAAATGATTTTCGCTTTTAAAGTATTTTCAAGAACCAGTTTACATTACGAAAACTCCCAAGTGACATATAACAAAGCATAGTCATCAAAAGTGTATTGGCTCTAAAACTTAGCTAACAAACAGCTGCTAATTTTATACTAGACACAAACACACACACATAATATAACGGAAATTCTGTATTATCTCATTATAGTTTTGGGCATGCATTACATCCTATATATTGAAAAATATGTCTTTTGTGTTTTAAAGAAGACCAAACATTTTTCGTATGAACTTTGTTCGCGCTCACTGTTTCCTTCAGCTTAAAAGAAACAATTATTATTATACTCAATAATAAAACTATTTAAGTTTGTAGAGCTGTGTTTGAAGATGATTTCTTTTCTTCGCCTTTCCATAATCTGTATTGTACAAACGCGTACACACACATACACACGAAAGCACACACACACACACACATATAAAGATATATATGTATATATACATATAAATATAAAAGTGAACATTGAAGTCAACACTCAGAGGCAACAGATTTTTTCATGCTAGACGCAATCCTCAGGCCTCGTGTTTGTGTGCCGCCTGACGATTGTGTCTAGCATGAAACAGTCTGTTGCCTCCGAGTGTTGACATCAATGTTCACTTCTTTATTTATATTTACATACGCTCTATCCCTGACATTGAGCACTTTATCGCATAAATATAGCACACCTTAAAACTATATTTCTTCATATATATATATATATAGAGAGAGAGAGAGAGAGAGAGAGAGTGAGAGAGAGAGATAATATTAGTGGTCAATACACACACACACACACACACACACACACACACATATATACATATATATATATATATATATATATATATATATATATATATATATATATATATATATATATATATAAATTTCCAAGAAGATAGAATCTAGATGGAACTCAATGTCCAGGATAGAGTAAGAATATAACAAAAAAGCTCAAACACTAATATTCCATGGTTATAATTTATTACATTTGAATCGTAATCACGGTCCAATATAATGAATCATAACCATGGCATATTAGTGTTTTAACCTTTTTATTATATATATATATATATATATATATATATATATATATATATATATATATATATATATATATATATATATATAAATATATATATATATATATATATGATTACATGTTCGTTTGAATATTATCTAAATTCATATATAGATAATATATTGAGTCTTGTATTGAAAAAAATGCTAGTACAAAAATATATATCCATGCATTTTCCAGGGATGCTCTTTTTTTCTTTCTTGAGTATGGTGGTTAAGCATTTAGTAGCAATTTCAACAATTCCATTCTATGCTTAATGATACCTAAACCTGACAAACCTAATGCTTAATGGCGTACATAGATGTTGGAAGAAATAGCCAGAAACCAATATTATTTGCGTTTCACATGTACAGGTGAGTTACCTTTCGGAAACAGCCAATCACTACAAGGAAACTCGGTGACCATAAAAGTGTGCAACGGACAGTAAAATATCTGTATACTTCTCAACTATCAAGGCGCCATTTTCATTAGGTTTTCTTGCGAACTACAAAAGATCTCAAACCATAGTCTTTCGGGGTTACCACTGGTTTGCATTTGATATGAATGATAGCCTGATGCGATATCCTTCACACAATATCTCACTCATCTGCCCAACTAAATATGAAAAGCGACTCATCTACCAAAGCGTCTGAGCGCCTATCTTCCAATGGCTATGGATCATGTGAAAACTGAAGCACGGGTATTAATACAATCGTGTCAAAATTGGTCTTCTTGATTGACCATTAAGAGGCGCGGAGTTGATTTGCACCAGCTGTGAACTGGATTGTCTTTTAATGCAATCCTGTCTCTTTTGTTAGTTGACTAAATTCTTTGACAGCCCCAGCGGGTTTTTTTTAGTCATCACCTCTATGCGCACAAGGATTTCGCATACTGCTGATATAAATCAAGATTGACATCGAAATATCGTGTCTCATCAAACTTTCTCCGTTAATTATTCCATAATCTAAAGATGTTAAGTCCTACGCCCATCAAATGTCTGCCACAGCGATACTTCTTTAGATATAATACAACTTTACCTATTGAGCAACGCATATGTCAACGACCTCAATGTATTTCTATAAAGGGAGGACCACGAAACAATCAAGTGGTCAACTGCTATAAGTTATTCTTTGGCAATTTTGTTTACATAGATAACATTTTTCCAGATAAAAAAAAGCTTATGTTTGACGGCAAGGTCTCATTATTACACAGTTAAAATGGCTAGATGTAACCTTAATTTCTATGGTAAGAGTTTCTTCTATCGCACTTCTGCCTTGTGGAAGTCTCTTCTGGATTCTTGTTTCTCAGTCAACTTTGATCTTCAAAAATTTACATTCAATAGCAATAGTAATCTCCTGTTTTCATAATTCTTGTTATTTCATTGTCCCCTCTACACAATAGTCTTTCTTTCATATTCTCTAAATCTCAGTAAGTCTTTGAGTCTTAGTGTCTTTACTGCCTTGCTTCAGGTGAAGTGATTAAAAACATGTTTCACTATAAAGTAATGCTGTTTGATCAAGATATTATTATAAGAGAATGGTTAATCTGACCATTTCTATTGATGTGTGACACTGTACAGAAATAATTTAAAGAAGGTCGTGTTCATCATCTCAATTAACGCTGTATGTATGCATGAAGGTCAACACTGTAGACTGCCATCTAGAATGCAACTTCATCACTTAAGGTGTTTCAGGGCTGCATGTAATTTTCATGCTTTGGAAATTTTTGTCCCATACGTTCTTGTGCTTCTGCTATATATTTAGAGATCCTTGATAAAATACAAAGAAGAATCTGCAATGGTTTTGGTCCTGACCTAGGTTATCGGTCTCAGTCATATTCCTACCTCTCTAACGTAGCCCCCCGGTGCCTTTTGTCGAAATATTTTCATGGTATTTTTTCCCATGAGATTTACACTTTGGTATCTCGACTTTATGACTTTAAGTGCATGACAGAATAGGGTTTAGAAGTAATAGCAAAAGGGCCAAATTTACTAAGACCTCCAAAGGAGAGGAAACTCTAAAGATCTATGAAGGGGCATGGTACGTAGAAGAAGGATGATTAATTGTGAAAATTTGTTTCCTAAGATATTTCGATGTGTTACTGTAGAAGAATGTTGAGTACACTTTAGATTGAAAATTAATGACAAAGTTTTGTGGGGAAAAAGCACACTTGTACGTAGAATCAGAGATAGAACATTTCTTGGGCACATAATGAGAAAGATGGGCTTGGAAAATTTAGACCTCCCAAGACATGTTGAAACCAAGAGGAACAGAGGATAGCATCGACTTATCTCCCTAACTAGCTTGTATAAATGCTTGGCAGAATAGGGATTAGAATATAAACAAAAAGTGTGCGGTCTCATCATTTTACTGTTGAAATGGCTAGATGTATCTATCTATATTTTTGAGATGAGGTATTATGTACACTATTTACATTATTCGGACTATTATTCTCATCTTTGTCGCCATATTTATTAATAAATATGGCGACAAAAATGAGGACAATTGTCCGAATAATGTAAATAGTGGCTAGATGTAATCGTAAGTTTTATGGTAACAGTTTTTTTCTCACGCTCTTCTCGCTTGTGGAAGTCTCTTTCGGCTTCTTGCTTTCCTGTCTAATTTGATCATCAAAAATTTAAATTTAATGTCAATCGTTATCTTTTGACTTCTTAATTCAGGTTCTTTTATTGTTTCTCTCTCGCTCGCTCTTTAATAATGTTTTCTTCTTCTTAGTGGCTTTATTGCCTTGCTTGGAGTGACATGATTAAAAAGAATGCATAATAGTTTTTGTCCTCCCTCTGAACTGGTTGAAAATCTCTCATGTTATTAATCCTAAATGTATAAGGTATTTTAGTAGTATCTACTAACTAGACTACCAATAATCCTGTTGGGTTCCTTTTAAAATCATTTCATTATGCAAAATGATCAAGTAACAATATCATCAATTTTATTATTAATTACACATATTTTAATATGTATATGAAATTATTGCAATTTATTAAAATAATAATCATTACTCATGTTATACAATATTATTTACATCAAAAGGAAAAAGAAATTAATAAGAAAAGGTTTAGTATTTCTTAGAAGGAAATTGCAAAATGATATCACATTGAGGACCTTTTCATTACATAAACAAATTTGTCTATAAAAAGTTCTAATGTTGTGTAGTGAACTGTACAAATATGTGTTGTGTTACGTATATTTAAATTTATTTAAGAATTTTGTTATAAATTATTATGAATGTTTTTTTTTTTCAATTATTTTTTCACACACTATATAGGTGGAATACAATATGAAAGCATTTGTTTATAGATACGGATTGATATATGAATACGAACCGAAAAAAATACTAAACTTCCTATTAAAATGCCGTAAAAAAGAAAAAGGGCCCTAGCTCAAGAACCCCTTGTCTAATTTTAATGTAATATGGCACTTCACTAAGCAAGGGACGATGTATAATATGCTCCAGAAATTGGATGGTGTATTCTGCAATGTTTAAGCTGTATCTAAGGTATAAAAATACATACATACAAGATTAGATTTAGAGTATTAGATAGATAGATAGATAGATAGATAGATAGATAGATAGATAGATAGATAGATAGATAGATAGATAGATATGCACAGACTGAAATAGATAGATAGATAGATATGCACAGACTGAGATAGATAGATAGATAGATAGATAGATAGATAGATAGATAGATAGATATGCACAGACTGAGATAGATAGATAGATAGATAGATAGATAGATAGATAGATAGATAGATATGCACAGACTGAGATAGATAGATAGATAGATAGATAGATATGCACAGACTGAGATAGATAGATAGATAGATAGATATGCACAGACTGAGATAGATAGATAGATAGATAGATAGATAGATAGATAGATAGATAGATAGATATGCACAGACTGAGATAGATAGATAGATAGATAGATAGATAGATAGATAGATAGATAGATAGATATGCACAGACTGAGATAGATAGATAGATAGATAGATAGATAGATAGATAGATAGATAGATAGATAGATAGATAGATAGATAGATAGGCACAGGCTGAGATAGATAGATAGATAGATAGATAGATAGATAGATAGATAGATAGATAGATAGATAGATAGATAGATAGATAGATAGATGTTGTTATTATAATGTATCCTGGAAGTGAAAAAGAAAGAGAAAAAGAAAACAAGAAACACATTTGAAATGCTTACCTAGGCATTCATATACATAGATAGAAAGAGATAGGCGGACAGACAGACCGATAGATAGATAAACAGATGGATAGATATGAGCAACCTAAGGCAGATCGATAGGTATAAATGAACAAAATTAGATAACAGACTGTTGTGGTAGGATCCACCTAATTTGCATAGTGGAGTACCGACTATATAAATATGGTTGGTACCGGGAAGACATGAGAGGCGAATCAAGAGATTCCACTAGAGACTCTGCCCGACTGCGACTTAGTCAACACATTCTCCAGGAACGGTCTTCCCAGGAATATACAAAATACTATATGTAAATATTGTGTACACTTTCTTGTTTCAATACATTTTGTTCTAAGTACATGTTGTGTTGCATTATTATTCCATGCATTAGTCAAGATTCAACAGACTAACATAGATAGATAGATAGATAGATAGATAGATAGATAGATAGATAGATAGATAGATATGAGCAGCCTGAGATAGGTAGAAAGGTATAAATGGACAAAATTAGATAACAGACTGGCATAGATAGAGAGATAGATAGATAGATAGATAGATAGATAGATGTCATTGTTATAATGTATCATGGATGTTTATTATTTTTTAAACATTTAATATTTGGAATATATTATGCATGTGCTTGTTTATACACCCGGATTAATATGAAAATGTGTATCGAAAGAAAAACTGAATTTCCTATTAAGAATGCCAGAAAAAGAGAAACGCGATGCTATCTCAAGATAGCATTGTTTAACTTTAATGAAATTTGGCACTGCACTCGCCAGAAGGTCAAGATGTTACTACCTTGGTAGAAGTGTTATATATCATTTAAGCTGTAACTCGGAAACAAACATACATAGGTTCAAGATTTTTAATATTAGATAGATTTTAATTTTAGTTTAATAGTCATGTTATGCTCTCTTGTAATACCAGAACACATCTCGCTCTACACATAGTTTTCACACGTTGTACTCTGGGAGAAATATATGAATTTAATGCTTTATATATATATATATATATATATATATATATATATATATATATATATATATATATATATATATATATATGTATGAAGAAATATAGTCTTAAAGTGTGCTATATTTATGGGATAAAGTGCTCAATATCAGAGATAGAGCGTGTGTAAATATAAAGGTGAACATAGAAGTCAACACTTAGAGGCGACAGTCTGTTTCATACTAAATCGTCAGGCAACTAGTGCTGTTATTTTCCTCGGCTATTTATATATACGGGCCGTGGTGCATCTATTTATCTATATATATATATATATATATATATATATATATATATATATATATATATATATATATATATATATATATATAATGAGAAAGGACAGTCAGGTTTAGAATCCAGAGTTTTTTCGACACAAAGCAGAGCATAATGTTATATTTTTTCTAAAATAATATTTTTCACCATGTACGGGAATTTCTATGTTTTGGAACTTAAATCTGTTCCATTTTCACACGATGTTGAGTAACATTTGATGAAAATAATTTACTTTTAAATGTTATTTTATTTAAGAGCTAAGAATCAGTTAAAAACAAGATTAAGACAAACTCATGAAAATTTGAAATCTTGTTCCTCCCTCCTTCTTAAATTAAATAAAACTCTGATTTCAAAATTAAATCATTTTCAACAAAAGTTACCAAAAATCGCTTGACAATGGAACAGGTTCAGAAGAATAGAAATTTCCCTGTCTGAATGAATACATATATATATATATATATATATATATATATATATATATATATATATATATATATATTATTCAGTGTTACATTAGAACGTTGAAACAAGATGTACAGTTTTGTAGTGAGTATGTGCATATTCTGATGTAAAACTTCTAATGTAACGCTGCATAATAAATAAATATTTACAGCTCTACTTTGTATTGAGCTCTGTTTTAAATTAATGTTTCGAACGCGGAAATCTTACACTTCGATCTTTTACATTTGAATACATACCTATATATATATATATATATATATATATATATATATATATATATATATATATATATATATATATATATATATATAGTTGAAGATAAAACCTTCCAAAGTTCATATTAATTCTTAAGCAATCTTGTCTTTAAATATGGTTTACATAAAAGTGCTTATTTAAAAAAAGGAAAGTAAACCATTACTGGTTATTTAATAATTCCAATCCTAATGAATAATACATTTGCATCTCAAAGGTATATCGACCAAATTTCCCGAAATCATGTTTTTCTTGATTTTTTATGCTAGACACAAGAGTTCTGACTGCTGTAGAGAATTTAACATTTTCCCAATAGCTGACATTGTAATTAACGCATTTCTCTCTGTTGCCCACGGCTTTATAACGTATATTCTATTATTCTTTATTTGTTTAATCTCTTGTCAATGTCGCAGATTATATTATTCTGACAAGATTAACATACATACGATATGACTAATATTAATTATATATAATAAAACGCTTTAAGACTAAAAAATAAATGGAGATTTTGGTCTACATTTTCATATAGATTGATTCAGTTGGAATTTTTAAAAAACGATTGGAAAAAAGTGTTCCGAAACTTATAAGAGGGAGCAACGAATTCCAATTCAAAATTGCATGAAGAAAAAATGTAAAAAGTTACTTTTATTGCTTTATTATCGCTAAAGGTAATGTTAAAATATCTGTTCCCATACACTAAATATTTGGCATGCATTGAACGCAGTGTTAAAATAATTTCTTTTTGTCGATACATTGTGATTATTTTAGTTCGTATTTTCTTGATTTCAACTGTAATCTGGGAAATCTCCAAATACGTTTCAGTAAAATGTTCAATTTCCCAAATTAGCTGATTATAATTATGTTTGTCCGTTGCACGACCGTTATGTTCTGCCAGTACCTCATAAAAATGAAATTTCCATCTATATTTCTGAGATGAGGTATTATGTACATTATTTACATGGACACATTGCACAGTGTATAAAGGCTTTAGTTAGATCCAGTGACAGGACCGAAAGAGTGTGAGTTCAATACCCGGTTAAGGCAGTGGAAAACTTTCAGAGGGAAATCAAGAAGGAGATAACTGATGACTGACATCCATTAAACATGGCACGTGGAACTAGAACGGCCTACCCCAGTGAGCGAAATAAAGGGTTCAGTTCGACATTCCAACCACCTGAAGAAGGCCGGAGCGTACAACGGCCGAAACGTTGTAATAAATATGGCGACAACGATGAGGACAATAGTTCGAATAATGTAAATAATGAAATTTCCGTTTTAATCGCGTGGACAGAGGGGAAATACACTAATTGATTTCGTTCAGAAAATTAATGAAAGAAAAAATAGACAAATAAAATAGAATTAAAGAAAGAAAGAAAAAAGAATTGCGCATTTGAGACAGAAAGAAAGTCAGAAAGAGAGAAATAAAGAAAGAAAGAAGGAATGGGAAATGAAATGGAAAGTAAGATAGAATAGAACATAATAGAATAGAATAGATAGAAAGAAAGAAAGAATATAAGAAAGAAAGAAATAAATAAAGAAAGAAAGAAAGAAGGAAAGAAAGAAAGAAAGAAAAAAGAATGGGAAATGAAATGGAAAGTAAGATAGAATAGAATATAATAGAATAGAAAGAAAGAAGGAAATAAAGAAAGAAAGAAAGAAAGAAAGAAAGAAAGAATATAAGAAATAAATAAAGAAAGAAAGAATGGGAAATGAAATCGAAAGTAAGATAGAATAGAATAGAATAGAATAGAAAGAAAGAAAGAAAGAAAGAAAGAAAGAAAGAAAGAAGGAATGGGAAATGAAATGGAAAGTAAGATAGAATAGAATATAATAGAATAGAAAGAAAGAAGGAAATAAAGAAAGAAAGAAAGAAAGAAAGAAAGAAAGAATATAAGAAAGAAATAAATAAAGAAAGAATGGGAAATGAAATCGAAAGTAAGATAGAATAGAATAGAATAGAATAGAATAGAAAGAAAGAAAGAAAGAAAGAAGGAATGGGAAATGAAATGGAACGTAATATAGAATAGAATAGAATAGAAAGAAAGAAAGAAAGAAAGAAAGAAAGAAAGAAAGACAGAGAAATCAAATGGAAAGTAAGACAGAATAGAATATTATATAATAGAATAGAAAGAAAGAAAGAAAGAAAGAATGGGGAATGAAATGGAAAGTAAGATAGAATAGAATAGAATAGAAAGAAAGAAGGAATTGGGAAATGAAATGGAAAGTAAGATAGGATAGACTATAATAGAATAGAAAGAAAGAAAGAAAGAATGACAGAAAGAAAGATAGAAACAAACTAACAAACAAACAAACAAACAAATAAACAAACAAACAAACAGACAACTAAAGATGATGGAAGTGCTTAATATCTCCTGCCTATACCCGATAAACACTGAACTATCCAGTTTTGATTGCGTGAGAGTCGGGAGAATACACTATTTGCTTTCATTGAGGAAAAAAGCAAAAAAACAATCAAACAAAGAAAGTAACGAAAGAAATGACGAAGGAAAGAAAAGTAGAAGCGTCAAACGCGGTTGTTAGAATGAAATGGAAAAAAGTGTTAATTTCAAATCTTTACATTTATACCCATTTATGATAACGGCCTGCATTCATATTTATGATTGTTACAGCAATAGTGTATTAAAGTTGTTAGGCTCAAATATTTATCGATGGGATAGAGGTATTACTACGGAATAATTTATTGTCATAATTCGCCATGAGCTTATTCAATCATTAATTTAATAATTAAGATTCATCAGAAAATTCGAAAAGGAAAACCGTGGAATTTTCCCGGATTAAAATAAGTAGTTCATAATTAGTTTAGATAAATAGAAAAAATGTCTCTGTTTAAACTCATCATCGGGATACAGGGTAAGTAGGTAATGCTTTCCCCATCATTTTGGCTGGCAGAGGATAGCAACAAAACAAATTGTTTATAGTTACTTTGTTCAAACTTTTTTTTTCAATAAATAAATTTGTACACTATTTACATTATTCGGACAACTGTCCTCATCTTTGTCGCCATGTTTATCACAACGTTTCGGCCCAATTTCACATGGCACAGTGGATAAAGGCGTTAGTAAGATCCAGTGACAGGACTCAAAGTGTGTGAGTTCACTAACTGGTTAAGGCAGTAGAGAAATTTCAGAGGGGAATTAACAGTAGATAACTGACATCCATTAGACATGGCACGTGGAACTAGAACAGCCTACCCCAGTGAGCGAAATAAAGGGTTCAGTTCGATATTCCAACCACCTGAAGAAGGCTGGAGTGTACAACGGCCGAAACGTTGTGATAAACATGGCAACAAAGATGAGAAGAATAGTCCGAATAATGTAAATAGTTTAAATAATACCTCATGTCAGAAATATAGACTAATAAATATGTTCTAAAAAAAAATTACGCCATTTTAAAAATAAGATTAAAATGTTTTATTTTCCTCTTTCGAACTGAAACGTTTCTCATCAACAGAGTAATTAGTATTTACGATATTCTTAACATTATGCTTAATTCTATTTTATTAATCCCATAAGAAAACACCGAAATTTTCAAAGATATTTCAGTAAAATTGTCACATTCCAAAATTACACTTTATGATTATAGGCCAGATACAATTAAAACAAGAAGGGTTCTTTTACAAGTGACGCCAGGAGGATATGTTTTAAAATGTATATTTTAAACAGAATCAACAAGGATAGTTCCAAAATATCTATCGCTGTAGAGATTATGACACATTTCCCATGCACATGTATTGCGTAATTGAAACTGAAAATATATACGTCTACTGAAAATATATACGTCTACTGAAAATGGCGATAATGTAACCGAGGTTGTTATAATATCATTGCGGAGAAAATGAGCATGTAATTTGTTTTTTTTAAATCTCTCAGGACAGGAAACAGTGACTGAGGGAATGAGGGAGTAACCTACCTAACGAGTTTGTGTAAACTGATGGAAGGACAGAGAGAGATAACAAACCTTACTATGGGCTAGAAATGAGATGCATGAGTGCTCAAAGTTAATAATAATAATAATAATAATAATAATAATAATAATAATAATAATAATAATAATGATGATGATGATGATGCAATACAGTTTCAACTTGCTTAATTGGACCATAACTGACATTAAGCAAGGGGATGCCAAAACGACAAAGTTTCTCATTTGCCATCGCATGCATCATCCCAAGGCTGATGTTGATCGTCTGGTTATATACAGATCCGAAGGAGGGAGAGGCTTAGTTCAACTAGAACTGTCTTACAAAGCTACAACAATCGCTCTTCAACGATAGCTGACAACTAAAGAAGACTGGATCAAAGAACATGAAAGAAATAAGAATCATTATTCAGTAATAAAAGAAGCAAAGAAATTCAAAATAGAATTCCCATTAGGCGAGGAAGTGCAAATAAAGCCATAATAAACCCACTGCATCGGCAGATAAGGCAAAAAAAGAAAAGAAAAGTAAATGCAATGTACCAAATGCAGAAACGATGAGGATATAAGCCTCTTCATGGACAATACTCTGCCCGTAGCAAACAGCCTGATGTAGTGAGATCCCGTGCCCATCAGTGGTTACATAGAGCAGGGTTAAAAGCTGAAACCGAATGTTTTAATCTTTCCGCACAGGACTAATACTTGCTAACTAGAAATTGCCAAGGAAAATACTGTGTTTAAGCGAAATGCACATTCTGTGATAAATATCCAGAAACAATTGACCATCTTGAATCAGGTTTCACAGTGTTACCACCCATCAAATATAAACTAAGGCATGATAGACCAGGCCAATATTTGCACTGGAAAGGAACCTGCAAGAAACTGGTATGGACATCACCCACACCCGGTTACAAATATAGAACCTCTGACAATATCAACACACAAAACAATCAAAGCTAATCGCCCAGGCCTCGTAATCAAATATAGAATGTGCTTTCTTATTCACAGGTCAGTAGCTTCAAATTGTAATGTATCTTTGAAGCTCTTTAAAAAAAGTATCAAAATAGAAGGATCTTGAAGTGGGAATCTCAAATATGTGATACATGAGCACTACAATAATTCCAGTTGTAGATGGAGTCCTTGAATTGATTGAAAAAGCTTCCGATAGATTGATTGAAAATACCTTGTAGCCCATGCCTTAAATAATTACAAACAATTTTACTCACATGTACATCTCACACATTACGTAAATGGCCTTATATATATATAAGATGTGTGCGATATTGTTTTTTGGGGTGTTTTTTATTAATGATCATTGGAAAGCTATTTTCGACCTTAACTCTCGTTGAGACCTGGAAAGAAATGTGTAGACAACAAAATTGAAAGGAAATAATAATAATAATAATAATAATGATAATAATAATAATAATAATAATGATAATAATAATAATAATAATAATAAGATCCCTGTTGTAGTTGGAGGCCTTGGACTGGTTGGAAAAGATTCCAGTAGACTAATTGAAGGGATCCCTGGATACAAAATGATACAAAAAATTGTTCTGACAAGTACAGCCCACACTTTACGAAGGGCTTTATCTATGTAATTTTTTTTTTCAGTGGAAAGTGTCATGATGCCATTTCTAACCTTAGGTCCCTGGGTGGGACCCGGAAAGATATGTGTAAACGCCACATATCAAAGAAAATAAAAACAATAATAATAATAATAATAATAATAATAATAATTATTATTATTATTATTATTATTATTATTATTATTATTATTATAATTATTATTATTATTAATATTATTTACTCGATGAATCGTAATATTTACAAAGCAGCAACTATTGTGTACAAATTTAAAATGTTCGACACAAGAGAGTTAATATTTTAGTTGAAGAGATGAAATGAATGTCTATAATTTACTGGCAATCTCTGCATGTGATGCAAGGAGATTCAAAGTGATATTAAAAGGGTTAACGGATTTGGTAATGCCTGATTTATAGTCTGGCATCCGTTATTCTGGCGCCTCAAGATGCAATGCTGGATCCAAGGGAAATTTATTTATCTTCATATATATAGTATTTGAGCAAATACGGTTATACTTCCAATTCTCTTTTAGATATATGGCCTGGCCTCGTTTTGGCTTCATCATTTCCTGAGTACACATAAACAGACTACACACAGACACACACACACACAGGTGTATGTGCGTATTTGTGAGCACACGTGTCTGTGTGTGTATATGTGCGTATCTGCTTGATATTAGTTTTTATTATTACAAAAAGGATCATTGGAAAACTATTTCTGCCGATTTAAAGTAAGTATATGCGGTACATACATATCTTCTACATAACATTTCTTTCAGAACTTGATAAATAGACAAATGCACCTACGCGCGCGCGCGAGCACACACACACACACACACAAACACACACAAACATATTACTCGTATCTATGTGTGCGTATGTTACCCTGCGTGAAGGGTCGTTTGTGTGTACGTGCGTGTATACAAGGTGACTCAAATGTTATTATATCATGAAATACACGACTTTACTCTACTACGTCACATAATGTTGTTTTATGTGCCGATTGACCTGAGGATTTAGTTGATCATGGCTCTTCACAATTTCCTCTTCTTCGTAGCTTTTAATAAATGTTGTCTTTTTGTTATCTCTCCTGGAGGATGGTCCTTTATCCATTTACTCAAGCTCACTGATATGCGTTGTTTTCTCTGTCCCTCTTGCCTTCAATCTCTCATGTGAGTATCATATTTTCCAATCCCTCTTTTCTCATTATGTGCCCCAGAATATTTAACGGTCCTGAGGTTAAGTATAAGTTTCCTTTTTGTTTCCATTTTCTCAATACATATTTTCAAAAAAGTGATTGATATATTTTTTTAATTTCCTAGACGATTCAAAATGAATTGGCAAACGAGAAAAAGACATTAAACGAAAAAGTCCATTGACATTGCCACGAAACATGGCCATAGAATGAGATCTAAGTCAAAGAGAACGCCTTAAAGTTTTGTTTCCCTAAAATCGAAAAAAAAAAATGATTTAATATGAAAAAAATAAGACTGGTAAATTTTGAAACAACAAAAGCATTTATGTCATACTGGCAAATCACTTTAAAAACTGGTTTCCTTACAACCACCGAAGTTAAGTAACATAAGGCCTGGTCAGTAACTAGATGGATAACTGCCAGGTGTTGAAAGCTTGGATTTTCGGGTGTTTTAAAAGAAATGGCACGGAATTTTTAGTCGGAGAGCAGAATTCCAAATCGCTATATTCACTTATGCCCAAATACAAAAATAAGAAAAAATTCCTAACAGAATAATTAGATTTCGGTATTAAATAGCCAATAGTGTTTGATATGTCGCTAAATAAAAACAACCAACTTTATTTTAATATGAGATAGAGCAGCCGGATTAATACTTAAAATCTGAAATGCTTGTTTAAAATTCAACGCTTTTATTAAGATCAGGACATATATATATATATATATATATATATATATATATATATATATATATATATATATAGTGTAAATTTTAATTTCATTTTTCGTTTAACCTTTTGAAAGTGTTATCTGAAGATCCAGGGATGTTAAATGTCTCTGGTGAAATAAACTGTTACAAGTGGTCTGTTTTTCTTTATATATATATATATATATATATATATATATATATATATATATATATATATATATATATGAAGAAATATAGTCTTAAAATGTGCTATATTTATGGGATAAAGTGCTCAATATCAGAGATAGAGCGTGTGTAAATAAAATAAAATAAGCTATATAAACAAATTTTTATTACGTTACTAAAAACACCGATCAAAATAAAAATAATAATAAAAAAAATAATATATAACATAAAAAATTAATAAATAAAAACAAGCAAAATAATTTCACCCAAATAAATAAATAAACAAATAAACGACTTCCGGTAAAATAACCGCCAAAATAGACTACACAAAATGCACCACTAACCCGTATATATAAATAGCCGAGAAAAATAACAGCACTCGTAGCCTGACGATCGCCTCTAAGTGTTGACTTCTATGTTCACTTTTATATATATATATATATATATATATATATATATATATATATATATATATTTATATTCACACACACAGATATATATATATATATATATATATATATATATATATATATATATATATATATATATATATATATATATATTCACACACACAGACATATATATATATAAAAATTATTATTAAATTTATATATATCAAGAACAAAAAAAAAATTATTATTAAATTTATATATATCAAGAACAATATATATTCGGAGACAATGTATTGACAAAGTTGTAAATGTTTTCGTATGTCACGTTTCGTCCTTTACGACTTAATTGGACTAAAATTGTTACGTTGGTGCAACTTGACATGCGCACGAACGGGTGATGCTGGAAATTTTAAATTTATTTTTTTTATATATAACCTAACCGATTTCATTTAGATTATTTTCTTTTTATTTACATTATTTTTGTTATTACATATTCCACACCGTGCTAAGAGATCTGCCAGGAATGATTAAATGTTCAAAGAGCCAGGGCGCCAATTTACTGTGGATGACTTTGCTATCAAGGCACTCTCAAAATATTTTCTTCTTCGGGAATTGTTTTCTCACTTGAACAGAATATCATTTTTTTTTATGTCGAAATTTTCTTCAGTTTCATTACGATGAGCAACTAATGTATTGTTTTGTTAAATTTCCGTTTTGTTTTCCGGTTCGACAGACACAATTCAAAATTATTTAATTAATTTTAGGCGCATTAAGTTACGAGATGAAAAAAAAAACGTCTCTTTTCCTTCTAACCAATCAGAAAATATCAACTCAGATTCAGTCAAAAGGTTGTTTTCAAGCCACCTAAACACAAAATAAACCACCATCATTTCGGCTTCGTTGTCAGTCTGATGTTAACACCAACATCCCAAAGTTCTATGCGATAAAAACCTCTTATCCCCCTATGTGATACAAATGTAAATTGTCCTCATATAAACGTCCTCCGAAACTACAACGTATGGCAACTCCTACTATGCAGCAGAATCCCTGTTTTTTTTTCCTTTATTAATAGGTATATGTAGTATTATATAGTTATGAATGTGGTTGAGGATGGGTTTACTTCTTTAAATGAAGGGAGAAAATGATAAGTAAATTAGATCATTAGTACAAAATAGCGTGTGAGGTGGATAAATTGTCGTCTAAATTAATTATCTATGCGATGAATAAATTGTCTTCTAAATTAATTGTCCTTGCTATGGATAAATTGTCGTCTAAATTAAGCAAAATGAAAATAACACTGACATCCCATTTTAATAGATATATTTATCAAAATTACACAGAAACATCTTGAAATACGAAAGAGTAAATGTATTCAATAAAATTGCCATTGGCTTCAACCACGGCCTTCAGATGACTTCGGAATCACCTGCATCTCTTCTGAAAGGTCACCTTGTTTAAGTTGATGATTGCTGCCAAAATCCATTCATTCAGTTCATCTTTGTTGATACAAGGAGTTTTTTTGGACTCTCGTTCAACTGCAACCCACACATAAAAATCAGGGCGGTTGCAGTCTGGGTAGTTAGGTGGCCAGATGTAAACGGTAATGTGGTCTCAGAAATTGTCTTACATCCATGATTGATTTCACCCACTTGTGTGGCATGGTGGAGAGTCCTGTTGCCAGACATATGGTCTTCCAGAAGCCCCCCTCCTAGCCCAGGCCAGCACTAACTCCTCAAGGCACTTTATCTAGAGATCCGAGTTGAGTCTATCCGGTTATCTCTTCCTCATTTCCTAACCCTTCAACAGGGGTCTCTCTCCCACGTGTATAAATACTGGCTGTCCCTTCTCTCTTCCTCTTTTTCCGGCTTACGCCTCGGGTGGCCATCTCGTGAGGAGATGAGATAAAATAATCTTTTTTTCAACTCAGGCCTCGAGCCGCAACCTCGCACAGAGGCGAGGTATAAAACTTTCTCTTTTCCACTTACACCAATACGTGACCTCTCACACAACCAGCGTTTCCCATATTCTGGGAACACGCTAAAAACAAAATACACATCCGTACGGAAATTCAACACACACACACACACAATTTTCCATACAAACACTGTAACATTTTATTCATGTCTTCAATGTATTTGTAATTCGTGTATTAATCTATTTGTTATTAATATATATTTGTTGCATACATGTATATCGGTCTTGTTTGTTTATTTATCTTCTTTGGAAACCATCAAAGTCCAACATTCCTATGTAGCGGGACCGGCCAGCAGGGAATCTTAGCTCAGAGATTTTCATCCTCATATTCACCCCCACCCCGGTCCTCTACAAGTCTAACGCCGTCAACAACGAATTCGGGGTTTCTTTTCATGTCCGAGCGATCAGAGTATGTTTTCCGTGGTGCCTTACTTTCGTAATCTCCATTGAACTCTTTCCGAATCTTCTGTACTCTCCTCGGATTGGCACCCTAATACTCTTAAATGTTCGTATTGGCGTTTCCGGTGTGTATGCCAAGCAGTACAATTTGCTTTTTTCAAATATCTGCTCGGAATGTGACCCTACTTCATTGCACAGTTAACGAAATCAAAGCAAACGAACACGCATTCGCGAAACACGAATTCGCGAAATTAAAAACAAAAACGAATAGTGATAATTAAACAATCGCACCCTATATATAGGACGGGCTCTCCTGTCGATTTCGAAACATAAGGATCCAACAAACTCATTCAGTATTTATGTTTGTGTGGTATGTGACCTGCATACAAGACCACATATTGTGCCACAGCGTGTATCGCAACAGGAATAATGCTGACGCTTTTCGCCGTTTTCTTTTGTCTCTGAGCCGGTCAATACGACTGATTTCAAAATTTCTAATACCACTCTGGCACAAATATCATCCAGTTACTTCTGTCTTAGGCAACATGTTTGAAGTTAGTATAAGACACATTGAAAGCTGAGAGATTTCTCTTTAGCTTGTCTTTACATCTGAACCACAGCTGTGCAACAGTTTTTTCTCCACTGTGTAGCTGGCTATACATGAGGACCTTAGGTATTATATTTATATATAGTGTTATAGCACGGTATATTTATGGAAAAGCATTAAGTGATGAGGTGCATCGATCCGTTAATTTTCAGTTACTTAAGTGATGACGTGAAGAAGGCGGTTGAGCTTCCTTCTGATGAAAGTTAATTCTATAGAAACATTATCAGATAAATTTTAAACATGTGAGTTCAATGAGGATAATAGTCCGAATAATGTAAATAATGGAAATTTCTGAACGTGCTGGGCGTCATGCATGTCATGTATATGAAAGTTTCAACGTGACGAAGAATATAACTCGAGTGCTTAGGTTAACGTTCTGGTATTGTAGTGATATGCGCCGTTGGGCGAAGAAAGCCTACTACAAGTTATTTTATGTTCATTTTCATTATCTCTTATTATATATTTCTTATAACGAACCCACGCACGAGGCTTTTGAAGTTTTTTTAATATATTTACTCGTTCAGCGTCATGATTTTTTATGAGGGATTCAGAGTAGATGCAATCACTAGGGAAATAAATGAGGCATCTGGAAGAGGTACGGCACGGGGAACTAGAACAACCTAACCCGGTTGACTAAATAAAGGGTTCGTTTCGAAATTCCAATCAACTGAAGAAGGCTGGAGCGTACTGCGGCCGAAAGTTTTGTGAGTGTGGCAATGAAGATAATGATAACAGTCCGAATAATGTAAATAATGCAAATGATCATAACACTTCATCTCAGAGATATAGAGGCCGAAACGTTGTGAATATGGCAATGAAGATGAGGATAACAGTCCGAATAATGTAAATAATGCAAATAATCATACTACCTCATCTCAGAGATATAGACAGACGTTTAGAGATATCTAAAACTTCAGCAGTATACAACGTCTTTCTCAGATCAATATTTTCAAATTACTTTGCACGAATGAAGCATGTAGATATTAGTGACGATCATTCTTCTTAGATGTAGCACAAGGCCGAATGTATGGAACACCCAGTGAAGATTGAACTCGCTATTAAGTTGTCACTGAACTAGTAAGACAAGCTTACTAAACATTACGCCACGTCAAAATGTCCCAAACATAATTATAATAAGTTAATAAATAAATACATTACGTGTTTTCTGATCCCATATAACGACGGTGAATGCCGAGGAAATTACGAGATGCGAAACGAGACAGTAATTTCAAGAAACAAACTGGCGTTCTGCGTGTCGAGATGAAAAGGAAAATTTAGAGTGGGAGAATCGATTGGTTTAAAGGGAGATGAGGACAAGTGAAAGTGTGTAAAATTGGTTGAAATTCTTTCTGAAAAAGATTAGAGCGGAAATATAACAGATATGAGTTTATTAGAAATAGAGATTCTTTATACGAACAGTTTTTACTGCCTCCAGTTCAGGCCATTGGAGCGAGGATCCACGCACCTGTCGTATTGTCCTAATTCTCTTCGTATTCCATTAGTAAAGAGGAAGTTCCTATCACTCCCTGTCACTTTCTCCTACTTTCTTTCTTTTATCCGTTTTTCTTTCTTCTTATCAAACTTATTCTTCCCTTCTTATTTCCTTCTCCTTCTATTTATTTCATGCATTTCCTATTTCTTCTCTTCTTCTTCTTGTTTCATTCAATTTCCTTCTTCTTCCTCTACTTCTTCTTCTTCTTCTTCTTCTTCTTCTTCTTATTATTATTATTAGTAGTAGTAGTAGTAGTAGTAGTAGTAGTAGTAGTAAATTGTTCTGGTGAGAATATGTAGCATATTTATTTCCTTCACGATAATTTGACTAAAAATTGTTCAAGTCCATTTCTTCTTCTCATTATTATTATTTTTTTTTTTTATTTATTTATTTTTCTTTGATATCTGGCGTTTACACATTTCTTTCCGGGTCCCGCCCAGGGACCTAAGGTTAGAAATGGCATCATGACACTTTCCACTGCAACAAAAAAAAAAATTTTTTTTAAAATAATTACATAGATAAAGCCCTTCGTAAAGTGTGGGCTGCACTTGTCAGAATAATTTTGTATCTCTTTGAGGCATGGACTTCCAGGGATCCCTTCAATTAATCTGCTGGAATCTTTTCCAACCAATCCTAAGGCTCCAATTACAACAGGGATTGTTGATGTTCCCATGTGCCACATTTTTGAGATTTCTATTTCAAGCTCCTTGTATTTTGACAGCTTTTCGAATATCTTCAAAGATACATTGCAGTCTGCAGGGACTGTCATATCAATAAGGAGACACTTTTTTTTAGTTTGTGATCTTTAATAACAATGTCTGGGTGGTTGGCTTTGATTGTTCTGTCAGTGTGTATTGTGTAGTCACATAGATTTGTAACAGGTCCTATCTCCGTAACCGGGTCTGGGTGGTGTTCATACCAGTTTCTTTCAGTTTCCTTCCAGTAGGAGTTCCAAATTTTCCAGTGCAGATATATAGGCCCACTCTGTCATGCCGGTTTTTATATTCACTGGGTGCCAATATCGTGCAACCTGATTCAAGATGATCAATGGTTTCTGGATATTTATCACAGAATTTGCATTTGGGGCTAACACAGTATTTTAGTACATGTGCTTGATAATTCCTAGTTAACAAGCATTGGTCCTGTCCAGCAAGGATAAAACCTTCAGTTTCAGCTTTCAACCCTGCATACGTAGCCACTGATGGGTATGGTTTTTGTCTACGTCAGCTTGTTTGGTACGGGCAGAGTATCGGCCATGAAGCGGTTTATCTTGCCATTGTTTCTGTATCTTATCGGTTGCATCTGTCTTTGCTTTCTTTTTTAAGTATTTTGCAGCTTCAGCCGGTTTACCGTGTTGTACTTGTATTTCTGCGCCCATTTGAAACTCCATCTTGAATATGTTGGCTTCCTTTATTACTACTTTCATGTTCCTTGACACATATCATCATCCAGTCTTCTGTAGTTTCCAGGTATCTTTGGAGGCCAATTGTTGTAGTTTTGTAGGACAGTTCTAGTTGAACTAATCCCCTGCCTCCTTCGGATCTGGGCACATACAGGCGATCAACATCAGCTTTGAGATGATGCATGCGGTAGCAAGTGAGAAGCTTTCTCGTTTTGGCGTCCATTTGTTTAATTTCTGCTATGGTTCAGTTAAGGACATTAAAGCTGTATTGCACCGCAGGGATAGCCAAGGTGTTTATGGCTGATATTCTGTTTTTTGAGTTTAGTTCGGCATTTAGTACCAGTCGTACACGCCTGTTGTACTCCTTTCTTACCTTCTCCTTCATTTGGGGGTGTTGTATGCCAACTCCTTCGCTAATTTCTAGGTACTTATAAGCTTCATCATGCTCCAGTTCCCTTATCTTTGTGACAAACTCTAAATCTATTAAGGGTGCTTCTGTAATTCTACCTTTGTTGAATGTACTTTCTTCTTTCACTTCTTACATGCATTTCCTATTCTTTCGTCTTGTTTTATTCATTTTACTTAATCTTCATCCACTTATTATTATTATTATTATTATTTCCTTCTATTTGTTTTATCCATTTTTCTTTCTTCTTCGTCTTCTACTGTTTGCTTTATCCACTTTTCCTCATTCTCCTCCATCTTCTTCTTCCTTTCCCGTTTGTTTTATTCACTTTTCCTCCTTCTCCCCCTCCCCTCCTTCTTCTTCTTCTGTTTGTTTTATTTCTTCTTTCCTTCGCTGTCTACTTGTTTTACCCATTTTCTTTCTTTCTTTCTTCTTCTTCTTTCCTTCAGCTTCTACTTGTTTTATCAATTTTCTTTGTTTCTTTGTTTCTTTCTCCCTCATCTCCTTTCGTTTTTCTCCATTTTTCTCTCGTCTTTTTCTTCACCTCTTTCTAATTCTTCTTCTTCTTCTTCTTCTTCTTCTTCTTCTTCTTCTTCTTCTTCTTCTTCTTCGTTTATCTATTTCTTTCCTCTTTTTATGGTCCTACTTCTTTTGCCTATTATTATTATTAATAGTAATAGTAGCAGTAATGTGTTGCGGTATTTTCTCATAAGAAAATGTAGCAGATTTATTCTATTCACAATAATTTGACTGAACATTGCATGATAAGTCCATTTCTTTGACATTGGGTTGACGCAGAGGAAATTGAAATGAATGTACCGCATCAATATCTATGAATATTAACCAAATTGAATAGTATATTAAATTACTGCTCTTTTCAATGTCATAGGTTAATGAAAATGTTTGTAATACTTATCGGAAATACGAAACATTTGCATCATATTGTGAGAATGGTTATCAGCATGAATCGATTTTCCTGGACACTTCTCTCGTTCTCGTCACAAGGTATCAATTGCAAGAAAACTTCAGTCTCTATAGAAGCGATAATATGCGCTCGTCACGACAGATGTATAGTGGTTTTTGTCTTCATGGCCTAATTGTTTTCTAGGCTTCATCTTATGGTACACTGTCTGTCATGAAATACTGACTACACGGAATAATAAATAATAGTTGGTCATGACAAACGGAGTTCAAAGAGAGAGAGAAGCGAACGGATCATGATTGGATGTGGAAGAATTCCTAAAAGTATGTCACAGATACAAAGAAAATCGGTTACAAATGTCTGTCGATGTCCGCGGAGGTGGAACATACAAAATGTGTCCGGATAGACGGAAGAAAGAAAGAAAGAATAGAAAAGGATGATAAGAGGCTGAATCCAAAAGAATGAATGATAGATTGATTGATTGGTTGGTTAATTTTTTTTTTTGGGGGGGGGGGTCTTTTACTGGTTATCAACTTTTTTTTTGCATAATTTAAAGCTGGGACATACGTTGGATTTTATGAATAATTCTCTTTTTTGTGAGTGAATATTGCATCGACAACTCCTTCAGAATAAAAAAAAAAAAATCTCTCCACCCACAAGTCCTGATATTTAACCCATTGCTTGGGGTAGAAAATTGATTCAGACCTTTTCCAAGATATTTGCGCTTAAGGGAATGTATCGCATGTGAAATTCGATATCGATTCTCCGATTTCTCCTCTCGTGATGTTCTCAATTACATCACACCGCACGAACCACGATGCATATTCATAATGTTCCAGTGTATAATTAGCGACGTCACTCTCCCGGATGAAGCGATCTGCATGCTAGCATGTGCACCCTAACGGTTTTTCTGAGCCTCTACTCCACAGAATTTAAATTACGCTGAAGGGACTTTCTAGATATGCGTCTTATATGCGGATATGATTTAAACCAGCTTTGCCTTTTGTTACCACAGACATGTCTCATCATTTCTCGCCGGTTGCCTCTCGATGTTAGAAGGCTTGTCAACTACTATGTGTCGATGCTGGGCATTGCAGCATTCCAGGAGGCATTCCCGGCATGCACACGTGGCAATATAGATCGAGAGGTTTCAAACGCCCAAGCAGTATAGCAATTAGAATGTCCCATCTGTCTAGCAACGGCTATCATACCTTGTTAGGATTCCGACAATGTATCTTGTAATCGTATATCCGAGGCTTTTTTTTTTATTCAGCCGCTGTTACTGGTGATAAACACGCAAGTATTGTAGAAATGGGTCAGCTTCATTTAATTATGTTACGATGCAAACTATTCACGTCAACGTGGTAATATTGTCGCATCTTTTGGGATGTTAGCGAATTGATTAAGATGGTCCATATTCAATGCGTGAATTGAATCTGAGTTATTTTGATTAATCACTTTTAATTTGTTATGAAAATACCCTGCGACTTATATATATATATATATATATATATATATATATATATATATATATATATATATATATATATATATATATATATATATATAATAGTAAGATTGTGCGTATAAATGAAGCAAATTTATTTATAGGTTATTCCAAAAGTCGCTTGAGAATGAAACGGAGCTATGGATTTTAAATTTAATTTTATAATTATAGCTAAGAATAGGAATAAGCAAAATTTATATGGCATTTTAAAAAGCTGAAAAGAACAACCGGTTTCGTTCCAGCCGTATCCAGTTTATTTCTGGGATATAAAATTAATAAGCGTGTAAATTTAAATAATATTAATGAAAACGAATAGAGGGAAAAATGAATTTCAAGAAATCTAAAGTCCAATAACATTCAGACCCAGTAAGCATTCCCTCTGTAAACAGAGGGAATGCCCACGGGATCTGATATACAAAACTCTAGAACCTTGAGGTGATATGAGGAATGGGACCCAGATAAAATCGAGAAACGGTCCGCACTAAAATCAAAAACACAATTCCTGCTATTTATTAGATGCTCTGCAATAGAATTTTATAATTAAATTAAAAAATTTAGTTTCTATTTGAAACATGGTAATTCCTGAGTAGCGATGAAACTATATTTTTAAAATAGAAAATAATTATAATATATATATATGTGTGTGTGTGTGTGTGTGTGTGTGTGTGTGTGTGTGTGTGTGTGTGTGTGTGTGTACACACATACTAGTACTCAGTACCAATCAAAGAATCATCAAATAATGATGATCGTCCTTAGTATGGAAACGTCTTTATAGATTTTCAATGATAGTAATTATGTGATTGCTGGAGTATATAGAAGAAAACATTAAATTTAAATAAGAAAGACGATTTAACTGATTATAATAATTGTTGTGGATTCCGGGATGAATCCGATATCAATGAATAACAAACGCCCGGAATAGATCAGGAAAATAAATGTATTAACGTAATAATACAAACTGGTAATACGGGTTAGTAGATCCAGGAATGCGGGTTAGTAGCAATAATATATATATATAGACTTACTGAGTCTACGTGCTCGTGGCGGTGACTCTTGTGCTACCCTCCTCTATTACTACTCTCATACTACTCCCCGGGTATTCACTGTTAGTAGTATATGTATACCTCGGTTGAGTCCATTTGTGTGAAAAGCGGAGACCCCTTATCACCACCCTCCTTAGATAGGGAGTTAATATATTTTCCTTTCTCTTATGGTCGACAATTAGAGGCACTGTAAATTTTGTCTTCCTGCTATTCCTTCCAAATTCTGTCTTATTGTGGTCTTTGAATCTCAAAAACATCAAAGATCTCCTCCATCGACTCGTCATTTTCTGCTGGTGACGAGCTTGGCTCTTCAACCCGTCTATTTTGTATTTGGTCAATATGTTTTCTGTGGGTAATATTTTTGCCTTTTGTGTACATCACGTTTCATTGTCTGTTAATTTTTGTATTTGGTTCCTCATAAGCCATATTGTGACTGAAATAGACGCATTCTTGTTTGAATGATCTCTTGAGTACTGTAGATGTATACCGGTTTTTATTTATTTTGTACTTCGTCCTCTGAATAAATTCATCCTTTTTCGCTTCTTTTATTATCTCTCGGAAGGTCACAAATAGTTCCTTTACTGCCTTGTATAACTGTTTACTGTTTTCATCTGTGGTAGCAAATGGCCCGTTTCGCTTCTTTTTACATACTGGTTGGACATTTTTTTTCAATTCACTTCTAGCTGCACCCTTAGAAGACCAGCTGATAGGTGAATCCCATGTCGAACTTTTTCATACTGTCTGTACCCACTAGATTTTCTGTATCTTTCATTACGTATATCTTAAGTTTTTTGTTTCCCGTGAAATTTAACATTTACGATTATTTCTCCTTCGAATTTTATACGCTTTCCTCTCACCGACTTAGCAATTTTTTGTGTATGTAACATGGTTGGTCTGTTAAGCTTTTTCCATGTCTGTAGGTTAATTATCGTTAGATCGGAACCCGAGTCTAATTTCAATTTTATTTTTTTTATTTAAGATTTCAAGTTCCACATATTTCCTTATGTTCGTATTGTCTTCGTCATGCATCCTAGTAGCTTTATCCTACTAGTATCTTTTCTGTTTCTACATTGGGATGCCTTGTGCCCCATTTTTCCACACACAAGACAGTTTTTATATTTAAAACGGCAAACCTTATTCCAGTGTCGTCCTTCACATCGATAACATGCAGATTGGGGGTGGGTTTATATTTTCTTCGATTTTCGTCATAATTTGACCTATACGTTGTACTTTTTCCCTTGTTATAGAATTTTTGTTTTCTTTCCGGGGAGGGTGAAGAACGTAAACTTTTGTTTAACTTACGTATATGAGATACTCCTGAATCGTCAATGTTCTTCGAGTCTTTCTTTATACTCAGGTATTTTTGGCAATCTTCTGATAGTTGTTGTAGTGTTAGTCGAGGTTCATTTTGTACTTTTGAAAGCATTATTTTGCGCATTTCACTATCTTTTGCTGAGACTAACCCTTGAACGAAGATGAGACACTTGAAATTGTCCAGTGTTAATTCTGCCAACTTGAAGTCGTCGCAACGTTTATTTACGATTGCGGCAAACGTGGAATAGTCCTGATTTTCGCCCTTTACCAGGTTAAGACATTTCCACCTCTTGTGAAAGAGTGACGTTTTTGGACTAAAAAGCTCTGTAAGATATGTAACTGCTTCGTCAAACGCTAATTCGTTCGTCTTTTTTGGCAAAGTGTAATCCACAAATTGTGGGTATTCTTCAGTTCCTAATTTTCTGAGCAACAGACGTAGCTTCTTTGCTTCTGTCCAGTTTGACAATCAATGTTAAAGATGTCTTCGTGGCGTCTAAAATGATCCCCGAAATTTTTATCCTCTTCTAGGGAGTAATTGAATGTTTCTATCGTATTCCACACTGCGTCTTGGGAAAAAGTCGCCTCTTTTTCGATATTTTGTTGTTTGTTACCCGCTATCTTTAATATTAGTTCCTGCGTTTGTAGCAATTGCTTTTGCTATTTTTCTTCCATTCTTTCTTGGAATTGGAATTGCTGTTTGTTTTGTCTTTCTTGGAGTTGTAATTGCTGTTCATTTTCGTATTTTGCAAGTTCTACTAAAATACTTTTAAAATCCTCAGTGATAAGAGTCTTACGAAAAACTCGATTTTCCCTGTTTTAATCCTCGTAAATCGTCAAGTTGATGTGGATACTGGCATTTTTTTCTTTTTGTGTTAGTTCGAATACCTCGTCGCCAATTTGTTGTCGACGAGGGAGAATTTTTCTTCTTTTTCTTTTCTTTCACGTATGAGTTCGATATACTCGTCGCCAATTTGTTGTGGACGAGGGGGAATTTTTCTTTTTTCTTTCTTTCCCGTGTGAGTTCGATATACTCGTCGCCAATTTGTTGTGGATTCCGGGATGAATCCGATATCAATGAATAACAAACGCCAGGAATAGATAAGGAAAATAAATGTATTAACGTAATAATACAAACAGGTAATACGTGTTAGTAGATCCAGGAATGCGGGTTAGTAGAAATAATATATATATAGTCTTGGTATTGAAGTATCGCGGTATGTCTCTTTACTGAGTCTAGGTGATGTGACGGTTACGCTTGTGCTACTCTCCTCTAATACTACTCTCATATTATTCCCCGGGTATTCACTGGTAGTAATATATGTATACCTCGGTTGAGTCCATTTGTGTGAAAAGGAGAGACCACTTATCAACAAAAATAATAATAATAACAATAATAATAATAATAATAATAATAATAATAACTCCTGGTCATAGAAATTAAAGATACAAAGAATACGAGAGGATGCAGTATCTGAATCGTTTCCATGAAATTAACAAATAAGTGCAAACTTGGCCGAAATAATCAAAGGTTATTTGGGATGAACCTAACGTTTGTACCAGTAGTTTTTCTTAAACCCATCTAGGCAGTGTTGTATAAAATAGTACAGAATGAAAATGCCTAAAGCTGCCTATTTATCTGTCGTTTTCATTTCTTTCTTTCGTTTTTTTATTTCTTTGAACACATGATAACTTAATGACATGACGTGTCTTGTTTCCGTTCCAAGGGTACTTCTTCATCCCAACCGAACCACGAGCGACATACAAACTACACGATTTTATGTCTCGAAACAGCCTTACATGACAATACAACACCACTACAACTATATATATATATATATATATATATATATATATATATATATATATATATATATCCATTGAATACAATAGCATATCCCAGTTTAACAAATGAGACAACACTGCTACAAAATAATGACTCTCGTAAAAACTGGTAGCCTAAAGCCATTACAGACTTTTCAAAGAAATACATTGTCAGTTACTTTCTCAATCCAAATAGAAACTTAGTAGTTTGTTGAATAATCGATTTTTCTAATCTTTTCTAAAGCTCTATTTATAACCTACTATCAGACACACACACATATACATACATGTGTTTTGTGTGTGTGTGTGTGTGTGTGTGTGTGTGTGTGTGTGTGTGTGTGTGTGTAAAAATTGTTTTCAGATAGAGTGTATCTTTAAAGGAACAAAATGCATAAAGAGACACGAAGAAAAACTGTTCTCAGATTTATCAAGGTAAATGAACTGATTTACTTTGTTGCATGTGTTTATATACAAGAGCAAGGCCTTCATTGGTTTATCAAGGCTTTGGAAGTTGAGAACGTTCGTGAATTTTCATATGATGGTTGAACCTAACTACAGAGCTTGAGCAAATGCATGGCGTAAAAAGGTTTTGGAGAGATAACAAAATAAACAATATATTAAGAGTTACAAAGGACAGGAAATTGTGGAGAGCCGTAATAGCCAACGTCGTAAAGGGAAACGGCACATAGAAGAAGAAGAAGAAGAAGAAGAAGAAGAAGAAGAAGAAGAAGAAGAAGAAGAAGAAGAAGAAGAATTGTTTTACGTTTGCGGTTATTTATTATTAGTCCATGGAGTTTTCAAAAGCAAGGCCCTGTTTAAGAATTAAAGAATTCATTCTCTCGGAACCGTTTTTAATCATTACTCTGAGAAAGACAAATGTATAGACATTTCTGAATCGCTTGGCCATCATGAATGGCATCCATACAAATCTTCAACTGAAGCTGCTAGTTTGATATTCCTACTGTCAGAAGATTGCGTAATAGGTCGAAAACAAAGATGTGGAAATCCATTTGAAAAAATCGTGTGTGGATAAAATCCGTCCAATGTATTTTACATATCAAATACTTCGTAAAGAGTTGATTGTTCTGAAAATACGTATTGACCTTCATACGATAAAATATGAATTATTTGAATACGAAGAATGAAAAAAAAAATCACCAACGAAACTAATGGAATATTTGCTGGCTGAAAATTTAAATGCAAAGACACGCCCCGATATCATTCGGCGGTATAACGGAGGAGTAGACATCGGGGTTCGACCGCTTGACCCCGACCTGTTAATTTGAACGTAATCCAGAAATATAATTCTGGCTCGCCCTGACAAATCATGACTATCAGTCAGTTAGGTGAGATTTTGGCAACGAACAACTTCGAGCCATTAGCGCTTTCCACTGGTCGGCGGTTTACATTAAGGTAATGAGAACGTAATGAATCTTTTTAAAGGAATATTTATCGTCTTTCTGACGCAGGGGTCACGGATCGAAGATGGGCTCGGAACGGCGGGAAAAAAGCCAGACAGAAGCGAGAAAATGACGTGACTGAAGTACGAAATGCCAATTTAAACACACGCCCAAACACACACATGCATACACGCACACAGAACCTAGCATGATTTGCTACTTTTTTTTTATCATATAATTGAAGTCTCTGAATTATTGGGTTCCAGAAAAGTATTGAATTTCTTTTTTCTTCATCGACAAGAAATGTCTTCATTTAAAGAAATCTGCGTTATTTCTTCCTTATTTCCTTTCTAACGTCTTTTACTCTTTCCTTCTTTTGTAATTTAATTCGCTTTGTTCACTCTTTTTGACTCACTTACTTTGCCATGTATCTTCTTTATTTCTTCTACACTCTAGTTCGGATCGGATATGTTGCTCCGCCGAAAATTGCTTAGATTTAAAAGTATCGCAAGGACTCCAGCAGACTATCCTTGAATCAGTCATTTTATTTGGCACGCAAAATGACAGATTCAAGATGGTCGGCGTGCTCACGGGCTTCCCAGACGTCGGAGCCCGTCTGGTTTTCTGATTGATCTTCGACCGATTCTTCGTTTTTATTACGGGTTAAAAGAAAAGACGACACCTTTTGTGACCTCTCGGCTTGATATATGGTTTCTGTCTAATTTGCTTTTTCACAGACAATCCCAATGTAACGTTATCATCAAGTATAAACTTATAACACAAGATCTTATACATAACATTACGGTTTATCCAAACGGAGTCGATCAGCGGCTGTTTAGTTTGGGACATTCTCCGAATATGATCCTTTAAGAGATTCCCGTTCCTCTGAGGTGTGTGGTTATATACCTACCTATCATGTGGTTTTTGCGACCATGCAAATCCTACGCACAGTTGGGTCGATCACGCGTTTACATGCGGCTCTAACGTTTGAGCCTGTTGTAATAAGAAGGCCGACAACGCAACATATTAGTGCAAAGATCTTATTTACACATTAATAAAGCGAGAACGTTGCACGTACAACGGTATGTCATGCCCAAATCAATGGTGAGTTACTGCCTGGGGAGCTGACATACTGAAAGTTGAGCTAATAACATCGACAAAAGAATGAACCTTTGTAACGTCATGTTATATTTTCCTCGTATAACGATATTTATACGCGTCGTACTAGAATATGACAGGTAGAAAGAGGATTTAACTGGTTATAAATAACTCTGCTTAATAGTAACAGCTCTTGGTCATAGAAATTCAGATCCAAAGAAGACGAAAGGATGCAGAATCTGAATCGTTCCCATGAAATAAACAAATAAATAATATATTCAGATGTAGGTTTTTCAGCAGTGCCGTATAAAAATACTTAACCCCAGTCGGTATTTCCGCTTTTTCGAGACGCATCAGACGCCGGATACGACCCCAACATCTTCTCGAAAGGTTCTTCCCAAGTGGATTTGATAATAATATTTTCAGAAGAACGAAGCCTCTGCTGTCTAGTTATACTTTGCACGTAAAACTGTATCCAGGTTGTAGTTATTTTCCTTGAAGTAATTCTCAGGCGAATCCATTCAGCTTCTTGGGAGCTACACAACATATGTTTGGTCCACAACTGATATAGGTTGAAAGGCAGATCCAAAGCTGCTACGAGATCACCTTTTACCTCAACAGCCGGTGCACATGGGTTTTTGGATGGCCGTACGTGACATTTCTATTCTGACTTCATCTGGATGTATTCATTACATAAAGCCTTGCTCTTGTACATAAACACAAAGAACCATTTCTTTTTATTTAATTATCCATTCATGATTTATCAGCACCCCTTAGGAAAACGTATACTTCTACCCCTCTTCAAACATACTGAACAAAATCTAATTTTCAATAAAAAAACAAATTTCAAGATTTCGGCCTGTACTTCGATTTGAGATTCCTGCAAACTTACCATTTAGCCATAACAGCGATAGAAAAAGTTTGGCAGAATACTACAAAATGTAATATTCAATTATTATGTCTAAGATTTGTAACTGTTTTCATTGTGTTTTGAAATTCACCTGGACTTTTGTCGCAAAGCGCAAAATCCTTTGAACTCAAACTGTGACGTATCGCTGGGATAAGATGAAAGGACGTGCTTGTTCTAATCTAATCGCACAATAAACGCTGTCACTGAGTAAAGGTTATGTTTAAATCCATCCATTCGCCTATTGTTTTCAGTGTGTTATTAACGAAAGTGTCCTTATGAGACATGATGTTCTTTGTTGGCTACCTCTGACTTCACTGCAGATTGACACTTCCCGATTTCACGATATGTTATTTTGATTTTCATTCCAATATATATATATATATATATATATATATATATATATATATATATATATATATATATATATATATATACTAGCAGCATGGCCCGGCGTTTCCCGTGCTTGATTCAAAAATCGTACGACTCATACAGCAATCGCTATCACTTGACTTAAAATATTTTTGTCCTTCCTTGCCTTTAAAGGAGTGCCCTTTGCCGTGCTGATGTTGCTACATGCCTTACTTCTTGCCTATCTCACACTGCGAATTCTTTCTAAGCTCTATACTAAACATTAAATCTGTTACGAAAAAAGAACTAAACAAAATGAACACAAAACGATCGGCTTTCAAAAAGGACTCGTAACTGGAAAAACCGAATGAAAAAAGAATGTTAACAACAAATACTTTTCAGGTCCTACCCAGTTCTGCGGAATCAGAATCAACGTTGAGTTTAATCAAGCGAATGAGCCACTTGGAGTAAAGTGCCATGCAGATTTAAATTTTTCCCACTTGTGACGAATGCAGCTATCGATTTTTTGGCATGCTAGCATGCTAGTTAACATTGACAGTCAGTCAGCTGTTGGCTCTCACGCTGGCCAATAGAATCTTCCAACCAGTTCGTGACAGCCAGCTATAGGCTCTCAGTCTGGCCAGTAGAAAATGGCCGCAAACTACATGGAAACTGCCGTAGAAGCATGAAAAAATCTATTATTTTTACTATCGATGATAGTTGGGAAATGCAAAATCGGTCTTGGCCTTCTGCTAACTTGGAGCATGTGCATGTAGATTTTGGTGCAAATCAGTCGAAAATTGCGGCCGTGCATTCGTTACACACACATACATCCTGCCTTTTATTTTATATATATATATATATATATATATATATATATATATATATATATATATATATATATATATATATAGGCATCAGTCCTTCATTTATCCATGTTTCATTAAAAACCGCAGACAAGGCACTACGATTAAGCTTTTTATTTAATTTTTCTTGTGTTCGAACAAGTGCTTTTTGGGGGATCACTGGCTCTATAGAAACTCTCCAAATAATCTATAATTCCGAGCACTTTCGGTTATACTTTTATCCATTATCAAAGATGATTTTATGTTTTCAGTTTAATTGAGTGTGTGCGTTATGTGTATGTTTGTAGTGTTATACAGATGTTTTATTTTCCGAACACGCTGAGCACATTGTGGCCTTATTCGTAGTGTGTGTGTAATGCAAATATTACCCCAATTGATCCGAATAAAAAAATCAAATTAATTATCTAACATAAAAAATTTAAGACAGCTAACCTTATGCTAAAAAATAACAACACACCAGCTAAGTCAAAATTACAACGAACGAACATTATCTTATGAGTTCACATTACCCTTAAAAAAACTGTATATATATACATAGTAATCCACAAACATACTCTTTCGCTGTATTACAGTTCTTCAGTCTGGCTAGATATCCGATTGCTTGAAGCAAGGATGTTACCCCAAGCTGTCGACGCACGGCAGAGATAAAGGGTAATTTTAACCTTTTCGTTAGAAATACGCCAGCAGCTAGGAGAGCTCAATTCGTAGTTGAAGAGCCATGCATTAATAGCAGAAGTCGCCACTGTTTTTAAAATTACCCTTTCATCCAGAGATTTCTATCATATATATATATATATATATATATATATATATATATATATATATATATATATATATATATATATATATATATCGATTAGTAACTATAAAAAAACAGTTTTCAATTATTATGGCTAAACTGAAGTATGTTTCACCGCACTAAACGATTATTATGTATGAAGTAATCGAATTTTGCTATATAAAGATTTTAGCGCACAAATCGAAAAGACATTACTGGAATGCGCATTAATCGAAATGCCTGTATATCTTTGTCGTAGCGTTTGCCACTAACGTTTGCAAGATGTTCTAACTCATACCAAGAATTTTCTTCCAGATGTTCAATACTCAATATAGATAATGAGTGTCGAAATACGCTCGGTCCATTTTTAGGTGTCGAATTCAAAGTGTTGATCTAAACAATCCATTTTTAAATGTTAATATTACTACGCTGATTTTCTTTCTATCACGACCGAGAGATTAGATCTGAAGGTAATAGGATATATTAGAAAGGGATTTTTGATTGAAGACCAACATTTCCGCTAGTTTCCGTCCTTGTCTCTGATTGGTTATTTAGTAGAAGCTAAATTAATCGGGGATGTGATGAATGCGAACTGGGAAGGAAAATAGCAAAATAAAGGTAACCAAAAACGATTTATTTGATGTATGTGAGAAGTTCTGCAATATTCCAGGATGCACTTCAGTGTTTTTGGTGATTTTATCAAAATATATTTCTTATATAACAGACATCTGATATTTTTCAAGGATCATCAAATTTATGAAATAGTGGCGTTTACGTATTTCTCTAATATCGGTAAGTCCAACCAACCGCATGTTTTTTTTTCTTCAGTAAGGTTCAGCCTGTACAAGTCCCGGTGGCTAATCGAAGTAGAGAGTTACGTTTACTGGGTAGTTACCCTATGGATATGTGGGTAAGATAACCGATGACTCTAGATTAAATAAGTTAAGAGTGTATGAATAGGAGAAAAATCCTCTTGGGAGTCTGTTCTAGAGGGCAGTGGTTCGAGGGAAGAATCTGTTTCAGTGGAACTTTCTTCTCGCCGATGGAACACGGAGAGAATGAGGGTGGTTTGCTACTACGTAAGTGGCATAACGGGTCCTAGTCCTAAAGATTATACCTGGTTGAACCAGGAAATGAAGTTCGTCCGAGTACTTTTAGGGCAGTGAGAGTCTCGCCACATCCCGCATGTGAGATAGAGGCAGGAGGGCGGAAATAATTAGCCCCCACCCCCCAAAAAAAAGAACTCGGAGACGATTTAAACTCTATCAAGACTGGAAAGTGAAGTCTGGGAATCTCCAGTCCAAATATAACAACAGTACCCTATTTTCCGCTTGACCATGTTCTTATAAAGGGAGAGGATAGCTTAAGGAGTCAGGTTCATTTTCTGTATAGTTTGTGGAAAATAAAAATCCCGGCAAATGCAATCTGATGCTGTATTCCAAGATTCCGATGTTTTTCTGTTTTTTCCGTTTTAAAGAATCAGAAACTATTAGGATTAACTTTGCTTTTGAGTTCGAATTCCAGCCGAATCAATTACATTCACTTACGTGCTAATACCTTTGGGAAAGGTATGAATCCTCTTCTTTTCCCTCAGGCTATGGGTAAATAGCAGGACAGACTGGGTTCTGTAGTTTTGGATGGCAACTGGATTACCGTAGAAAGAAAAGGCAACCTACTGCGGGAAAAAAATTTCTTCGTCAGTCATGTATCGAGAGATGCATGATCACCTAAGTGTGTATCACGTATAGGACATAGCTGACTGACTGAATGATTCATTAAAACAAAACAATCATGATTCTTGACGGTTTCCCTATCCTTATTATCTAAAAATTACAAAAGATTGTGGAGGGGGGTCATTTTGCCTTCCCCACGGTTTGAAATTCAGAGTTTTCGTATTCTTTAACTATCTGCCCAGATATATTAGAGAATCCTGTCTGCTGTCGTGTTAAAGGCTGGGGTTACTGTTAGCGTAACGTGGTAAAAGCAATCTGCAAACCGATTTGAAATTACGATCCAGTTTATTGCGTTCATCTTCGCCCAAATGCACTTGGTATCTCTTGCCCATAGCTATGTGCTTAATAGCTTAGTACCCTGGTCAGTCTAGCCATAGGTCTGAACCAGTTTCGGAGAAAGACCATTTAAACCCGTGGGGAAATCATTGCGAAACAACACTGCTATATTTTCCAAAATATCACGGTAATCCCAAAATAATAAGGAAAAGAATCTATGGAAAGCCGTGGTGTCATATATGCTAAAAAGATATATCATTTCTATGTTTTTACATTAATTTAAATCATTCTTTTCAAAATATCAGTATTCGCGTTTTTTTTTTGTTTTTTTGTTTTTTTTATAGCATTTCACCCCAAGAAAGGTGGGAAGCCACTAGCACGCAGAGGTTACAGAGATTTGGCGCGAGAGCAAATAGGAGTGATAGAGGAAAGGATTAAGAGAACGATAGGAGATAAATCAAGTCATCTGGAGACGTCGATTGACATTACATTTGAATAGATGGAGATTACAGCTATCAGGGAAACAGGATAATGGCAGGGAATTCCACAGGCGAGAAGTGGGAGACACGAAGCTATTGGAGTACAACAGAGGGCTATATTTAACAGTTTCGACAGTGAAAGGGTGAGAGCGAGATGCCAGCCTAGTTGAACGCTTAAATTCATGAAGTCTCGGAACCATCGAAAGCAGCTCATCGGAGCAGTTACCGTGAAAGTATTTGTAAAAAAGACAGAGGGAGACAACGGCAAGTCTGTGAGGGAGACGACGGCAAGTCTGTGAGAGAGCGACTGCAGACGAGATGTTAGATCAGGGCCAATTACATTGCATATCCGTCTCTGGATTTTATCAAGGACCTTGAGACAAAGAGGAAGGGGGCTCCAGACTATATATGGCAGCAATACTTCATGCAAGGGCGAATGGTTGATTTGTAGATTTGAAGGATCGACTCCGACGAGAAAAATGTCCTGGTTTAGACTGAGAATGATTAAAATGCCTTTAAAATACTAAAGATTGTGTTATTTATTTGTCCAATGTTTTAACAGCTCCTCATCAATAGATAAAGAGGAAATTTAAATGATAAATCTAATAAAGTTAATGGTAAAATCATAGATTTAACATTGATTTCCTTGGAAGGTGTTCTTTGCTGAAATATATATGTGCTCCGATTACAAAAGACATTTTGTTCGAAGTTTGATGGCAATTCTAACCACATCTAAATTTCAGATAATTCTTGGTGAGATGATGGGAACCATTCTTAATGACTAAATTATTTCAATGTGATCCTCTCCACTTGAAAGTACTTCTGTCGATGAATATATTTCCATATAAACTTTTGCGCAAATTTGGCTTTAGGCTTTTAATCAGATATTTTATCGGCTTTCGCGGGCATACTTAATGAGAGCTGATAGACAATTGCAGTTAATTTAACCAGAAATTGTCTGTTCCCTGAGTTCATTAAGGTTACTTGGTCGTGTATTTAAAACGATATAAACTGTTTATATCTACCTACCTATCTATGCGAAATGTGTTTCAAGAAGAGGGTCGAGAAAGGTCACTCAATTCATCGATTTTTAATTGTCCGAAATCAATTCTCCATAACAAGAATAGAAATTTCGTAATTAAATATACGAAATTAAATTTTGTGAAACGAATTTATGACATAGAAGGGAAGAAATATTATTAATTTCTTATTCACTTAGTTTTCTACACAGGTACTATGGAATAATTTTCACTAGAGATCAAGTGACAATAAGCCTTCTCCGTAGCCAACACTCTTTTCAATATTGTTATTTATATGGGTCATATCTCTAACGGTGGGCTTCATTTTTTTATTTTATTTAAGACTCTTCTTTTAAATTAAGTCTTCCTTCCTCGCTGGATTTTCCGGTTACAGCTGTAGGAGCGACTAATCAGAAGTAAATGTCGCCTTTAATGATAACGAGATACGGCCTTTATGAAAATGGAATCAAAAATGAAACATACTTAGAATAAGAATGAACCGATTGAAAATTCTGGCACACATAATGATTAAAGGAGGGCTTAGAGAATCTGACACTACCAAGAACATTTGAAGGCAAAAGAGGCAGAGGGGCGCGGCGAATAACATTTAAGGTGCTTGTTTAAATGAATACCAGAACAGGGAGTAGGATAGAGATAGTAAGAAGGATAGGAAATCGTGGAGAGCCATGAACTCCGATGTCATGAGGGAACACAGGACAGAAAACGCATGAGTTTCCAAAATAAATCAAATAAAATGACATATGTATTACGTATTAAGTAAAATGACATATGCATGCATTAATTTAAATGTTAGTCTGTATTGCGATAATTTTAATAAGTTCTTTGGTATTTTAATTTTTATTTTAATCGTACGAGAATAATAAAAATTAGTTGTCAAAAAAAAAAATAATAATATTATTGCATACATAAAAATAACACACTTTAATTCAATATTTTTGAAAACACCAAAATGAACCCGACAATTGCGTTGTATTGATGACCTGTCAACACCTTTAATTTAATTAAAATCCAAGAAAATTAAAGTAGACGGTCAAAGTAAAAGCCTGAGAAAATAAAACTAATGCATTGGGTTGGTGTATAATTCTCAGACGTTATTGTAGGCGAGATATTTGTTAATAAAAATTGCTATTTCGTTGACTTTTTTTAATAAAAATATTATTTTATTTTCAGATTATAAAAATGCGTGTCGATAATCATAATCATTTTAAGATGTTATTGTTGAATTATGTTTCTTTTTTGCATAGTAAATATTGTTGAAAAACGCCTGATAATTAAGCACCAACCCTAGAAGTTGATCTTGGAATATATTGAAATCAATACAATTTTATAAAAGTTTGAAAAATATGATACATGGCCGAAAAACTAGAGGAAGAACTAGAGGAATGTGTTAGCTTTAACTGAACTATCATTAAATCCTTCTTTTCTATGTGTTCTCTCTCTCTTTCTCTCTCTCTCTCTCTCTCTCTCTCTCTCTCTCTCTCTCTCTTACCTCTATCAGGAGGTTGACGATCATGGTTCTGCACAAGCTCTTGTTCTTTGTAGCGCTTAATAAATTTTATCTTTCGCTATCCTGCCATTAAATTAACAAATCGAATTTATTGACCCAAATGTACTTCAATATTTCTTTAGATTATTACAAATGAAAACAGACCAATGAGCATACTGAATATTTAAACTCTATTAACGAATGAAAAGTGACACTATTCTATCTTAACTTTGCTGTGCTGATGAGACTTTTTCAGGATAGCAAATTCCTAAAACAGACACTTAAAGATGACACTCATCTCACGTGACACAATGGCACCACATTCATCAATATTTCTGCCTTAGATTGAAATCCCATCTGCGTTGTTGATCTATCTGGTTGGAAAGAAAGCTCTTGCGGTTTGTACAACATTAATTCATTTAGAAATCGCGAGAACTTTTCTTCCAACAAGACGGTGTGTCGACTACCATATTCGGCAGCAAAGAACCTAATTTTGCGTTTCAGGTGACTTCACCACGTATTCTCAAATAGAAACCCAGTTGGTCACTTAAATCGTACGCATCAAACTTCTTCGCTGGACAAATTTCAAAGAGGTGACAAACCCTTCTGCAGAAACAAGCATCTCCGTTTCCGACCAAAGAAAATGACATGTCGCTTCTGATTTTTAACGTTCACTCACTTCGGAAAGAAGTTGAATAGTTTCCTTTGGATCATTAGATAAATGCGACGAAGTGGACCCGTAACTCAATCCTAAGGATCTCAGAGATTGGTTCGCTGTTTGCCCTCATATTCTACTAAGTATGTTGGGAACGTAGCCGAGTGGTTAGAATGTTCGCATTCTGGCCATGAATCTCACCAGGGTCGATTTGTCAGAAAGGTGACTTACTGTTTTTATCGGACTGGATCGAGGTCGATCCCAACGTGCGACACCTTTGGAAAGTGCCTGAAACGCATACCACGGGTTGACCCAAGCCTTGTGAGTGTAACTGGGTAAACGGAACCCTTGGGCTCTTCGATAGCTGTGCTAGCACGAAGTCACAAGTCGTTGTGACCGAGGGCTTGAGCGTGCTGGCCTTGTTCAAATTGTTGATCACGCTAGATAACACGCTCTTTCCCAGAACCTGTAACTAAGGTCTGCTCAGCACAATTGTAGTATAAAACACAGGTGGGCTCTGTGGGTGTTTTAATAAACACAAATGCGCCTGAGAAAACGTCTGCAACAGGGATTGGCTAGCCACCCTAGTAGACGGTTATCCTCGACTAGCTATATACATACTACTTAGTATATTTTTATATATATTTCAATGTCCAAACGGTATTCTAATGCTGAAATCAGAGTGTCCCACGTGGGTTATATGCCATCGACAGTGTTTTGAACTATCAGGTCATCCCATAAGTTCTGTCCGAAATTTGAATTTTGAAACAAGTGACCAAATGTTACATTTAATTACAGATTCAATCAACAAAGATTTCTCTGATTATTTATGACTTCCTTCCATCTATTGACAAGCTTACTAATTCAATTACTGTAAAATTGTTTTAGCTTCGAAAAACTCACAAATGTCAGTTTTAACCTCTTCCTGTGTTACAAAAGCTGTTTCTTCCAAATGATTCTGTAAGCTACGAAACAAATGGTAGTCTGAAGGAGCAAGGTCGGGAGAATAAGGTGGATGAAGAATTTTCTCCCAACCAAGGTCTTTGATCTCTTGTGTCGTGATTCTTGCTGTGTGTGGTCGCGCATTGTCCTGATGAAACATCACTCGTTTTCGATTCACTGGAGCATGTCTTTTTTCCTCAAAGCTTGGTTCAAACGCTTTAATTGCTGACAGTATATTTGAGCATTAATTGTTGCATTAGGTGGTAAGAATTCAAAGTCGATTATTCCTTGGCAATCCCACCAGATTGAAAGAAGAAACTTTGTCCCATGAAGTTCCCTTCTCGGCTGTGCCTGGGGTCCTTCCCCTTTACCAAGCCACTGTCTACGACGCTTAACATTTCGATAAAAGATCCATTTTTCGTCGCTAGTCACAAGTCTATCCAAAAAAGGTGAAAAAAGTTGGCGAGAATGGAGAGAAGAGCAGATGTCAACTCGGGATTTGAGGTTATTTTCAGACAATTCATGAGGCACCCATTTTCCAAGTTTAGGAACTTTTCCAAGTTGTTGAAGATGATGATGAACAGTTGGATGGTTTGAACAGAGAACCACTGCCAATTCCTCAACTGATAAAGCAGGATTTTCTTCAAGAGCTGCTTCAAGAGACTTTTCATCAAACTCAACTGGACGCCCGTTTCAATCTTCATCTTCAAGGGTGAAATCTCAACCTCTGAATTCTGCAAACCATCTTCTGCAAGTTCTTTCATTCACACAATCCTCTCCATAAATTGAGTGAATGTTTCTAGCAACTTCGGCTTCTGAGTTTCCTTTCTTGAACTCATAAAGCATTATGTGCCTCAAATGATTCTTGTGTCCTTCCATGTTAGCAGGGTTTTAATCAAACAAAATTTAATATTATTGTTCTCTGAAATAAAATTTCATCTAAACATAAAAATAATGTTCACCTCCATTAGACATTATAAAATACTCTTTAAATTTCGTTCATTTTAACAAAAAGTTAACATTCGGACAGAACGTATGGGATGACCTAATATAATTCACAATTTGACTACGATTGTATCACATTCTTTCGTCGATTTGGCAATATTATTTGTTTCCCTTTTAAGAGCGAAGCAACCATGGTTCTTCTTTTTATGATTCTCATTGGTTGAGTAGATCACTCAGCACTTCTTTGGCATTTACTCGGCGAATTCCCGAAACATCGATTAAGCACATCGAGAGGTATTCCATGTCATTTGACAAGAGTCCCAACTCGTCGTTTTCGCTTCGTCTTTCTCCCTCAACTCTTCACCTTGTATATTCGAAACTTCCAATTCTCGTGTTAACTCTACTGTCAGTAAAGACCGTTTGTCTCCAAAATGTAACTTGTATATTTATACGTCAACCATTAAATCCGTGCATCGAATATTGTTGCCATATCCGCTTCATTCTTCTGCTGTATATCGAGAGATTCTAGACTGAATCCAAATATGAATCTGCAACGTTATTGGTCTTGATCTAGCATCGCCCTTTCAATCAAAAGCCCATCACTGTAACATAGATTACCTGTGTCTTTGCTATAAATAATTTTCCGGTAGTTGTTCTGGTGTGCTTTTCTATTTAGCATTTCAATGTGAAGGATTTAAACGCATTACTAGAGTACCAAGTCTCATAATGTTACTGTTGAAATTGCTATTTTTATATAATATTTTTTTTAAATATGAATAACTGCGAAAATTATCAAGAAATACGAAACATACCTGTTTTTCAAAAATGTTTAACTTCCTTTTTTTCCACCAACGTTATACAATTAAGAGATACGAAGCTACTTAGTTTTAACAAAGTATTTTTTTTAAATCGACAAAATTAATATTAAACAATAATTTTACGTTAATTGTTACGATGAGAGTTTCTCTTTAGTACCTTAATGCTACGGATTTAAACGTAGTACTAGATTGGTATCTAGGTGTTATAATGTTACTGTTGAAATGTATAGATGCAAGCATAAGTTGTATGCTAATCGTTTCTTCTCTCGCAGTTCTCGTTTTCGGAATTTCCGCGGCTTTCCTTCTTGCCTACATCGACCATAACAAAAGGAAATTGAACATCAATCACTATTTTATGTCTACTGTTAAATAATACATTCAGACTATTAATTTTAGTGTATGTGGCTCAGACCTTCTGAGGCTGACCATAACGTCAAATGGTAGACAAAATAGGGATGTCGATTTTGATTGGCTGAGCCGAATGTGGGAATGTTAGAGAGATAGAAAGTGTTTTCAGGGAGATTTTACACGTCATACAGATTAGACGTAATTATTTCGTGTCTCGGGAAACTTTCTCCCAAGTGGGTGTGATAGAGCGACCCGACTGTCTAGTTAAAAATGTATATGCCGACGTGTTTAATAAAATAGATAAGTTTTCAACATCCATTTTGCTGATGTCTTTTAGCTCCGAATCCAAAAACATTTCGACACCCGACCAGGACAAGATTGCTGAGAGAAGAAAGAAAGCGAGGAAGAGAACTTTATTGTGATCACCTCAAGAGAGTCAACTAAAAGACCTCCACAGAAGACAGAGGGAGTATACAGCATACTTATATACTGTTCTTTTACAATGTTTTGTCTCTTTTCATTCTCACTAACCTCTAATCACCCTCATTAATTGCCTTTCTGGGACGAAATGATTAAACATTTTTTTATTATTTGTCTGTATTCTGGTTTAATTTCCAAATCCGTTTTTTTTCTTTTGTTTATTTTTTTAGGTTAAAGCCAAAACTGTAAATGTCTTTCCTACATTAATGGGAGCCATTAAAAAGAAATATGGAAAAACGCCTATCTTAACGATACTACCCACCCACCCATTAGATTGATCATGTATCATCCTTATTTAAAAGAATATATATTTTCCATTCAACGTTCCTCTAAATTATCCTAGCACAAATTAAAAATGACATTCAAAATGGCCCGAAGAATGTTTGGACGCGAGAACAAACACTGGCGTCGATGCTCGTCAACTTGTAAATGGTAAATCACTAGCTTAAATTACCATGTAACAATGTACAGACTAAAATTTAAAAAAATGAAAACTGTGTTTACAGTGTTAATAACATATAATTAACAACTTCGTAAGTAAAAAGTCTTTATATTACATCCCTTTTTAGTTACCGTAGGACATCACATGCCAGAATATTATTAAATCGACATTAAGTCGACATATTTTATTACACTTGAATAATGGAAGCGAAGAGATGGTTAATGTCTATGATTACAGATTTCTGTCAGGTAAAAGACCCTCTCATATTTCGTATGTTTCATTGTTTTGTATTGTTTTTCATTTTTAGCAAAAATCAAGTAACTAATATATTTTTTATAAAAGCAAATTATTTTCATAAATCCTCTTCAGTGGAAATGATTCTTTTCATTGTTGTTGAATATTAATTTTGTCTATTTTTAAAAACAATTTGTCAATGAAGTAGCTTCGTATCTCTTGATTGTATAACGTTGTTTAAAGAAAAACAAGTTAAGCATTTTTTAAAAATAGGTATGTTTCATATTTCTTGATAATTCTCACAGTTCTTCGTTATTAAAACAATGCCATTATATAAAATATCAATTCATGTATATGGAAAGAAAATGAATTAAAAAATTATATACATATTTTTAACACAAAACTAGCTAAGTTCAAGAAACTGGCGAGAAAATCTGTGGTCGCGGAACAGGATATTTACTTTAGCTCATCTTAATTCATCAAGACAAAAGATGTATATTTTAACACCGCCAATCAATTAAATTCAGAAGTCATTATTTCAATATTGTTTAGCTTGTTTATCTCTTTATTATTATTATTATTATTAGTAGTAGTAGTAGTAGTAGTAGTAGTAGTAGTAGTAGTAGTAGTAGTAGTGGTTTGATTTCTATTCTATATACATTTCCTTCCGGGTCCCAACCAGTAACCTAAGGCCATAAATCTCTTCATGGAATTTTCCACTGATCATTTTTGCTATCAAGAAGATTTTTCACTTTCTTTTGTTCCACTCTTGTATCATATGTGCTATTATAATTTGCTCACGCATGCATGAACTCTCCCAGCTATAAATAGGAGCAGGTACTGCCTTTTGGAGACGGAAGTTTCCAGCAGTCAGTTCTGACAGTCGGACCGAACAATATCGCTGTAACACTCTCGTTTGTATATGTTTGTATTACTGTTTCGGTTAATATATTTCTTTAACTCTATTCCTTGTCTTTATTTCTGGCCCCCAACAAGGCCATCACAATATGAAACAGCGAAGTCAGTAATTTGACACTTATTATTCTCCTTATCAGTAACAGTATGGCCCGTCTTTGTGCTTCAGTGACATGATGTTTCTAAACTAAGAAATCCATAATGTGATGTCATTGTCATTTGCTACCATTGCATCTGATTGATATTCATACCATTACTTATTTATACTGAATCCAAACTTACAGCACACTTCCCAATGAATTGTCTTTTCAATTATTATTATTATTATTAGTATTATTATTATTATTATTATTTGTGTAATTATTGTTTCCTGCTTTGTATCCTATAGAGTCGAGTCCAATTACTGTTCCTTAGACCTTATAGGAGAATTGATAGCACTTTTTATAGTTATGGGATGTTCCTATTAGTGCGATATTCTAGGAAACTTTATGTTGATGTTACCTGGAACACTGTTAGTAAAATTGTGCATTATTTTCCTCCCTAGTCCCAGAGCTGCGAATACTATTGTTAAATGTCAGTCTTCATTCCTCACATCTTGTTAATCTCGATCTCCATGTTCTTGTATTATTATTATTATTATTATTATTATTATTATTATTATTATTATTATTATTATTATTGTTGTTGTTGTTGTGTGTTGTACCATTTGACAGAGAGTGATGTTAAGAGCCTAATTAGTAAGTAAACTTCGAGGTCTTTAAGTAAAAAGGACAGTTTTACTCACATCAATCCTGGAAAAAGGCCATGACGGTGGAATTGAAATATATAATTTCCCCCAAAAAATGTTTCTTTAAAACATTTTTTGCAAATTATTTGCAAAGACCATTTTCACGGACATATATTTCTATAAAATTAATATAAAAAATCATATTTTATTATATTCATTATATTTTTTCTGTTACAAAGGAATAATTCTACGAATGTTCAAATAATATTTTCTAGCATCGTTTTATAATTATAGGTCACAGATATGGTACTATAACCCTTCTTACCGGTTGCTCCTGGGTCAATTCACACGCTGCTCGATACTGCCCCTGGTCGTTGAATGTTGGCCTTCGCAGTCTGCGCTCTACCTCACCTACGTTGTGCTTTTGGATCACGGGACCGGTGAGGAGTAAGTTGTCAGAAATTGTATCGTTGGTTCGAACCACGTTGAAACTGTGTCAAAAAAAAAAGTCCTTTGCAGACGAAATAAAAGAAAACCGGAATACTTCGCGTCAATTTTCTATGTGGTTTATGTAGTTTGTCGTACAAAACTAGTAACCCACCCCACTTTGATTTCTATAGTGACACTTTGCCTTTCAAATGTAATTCTGGAACAAGGCTCTTGTCGAGAGATCGCTTTGACAGCAGGTCACGTGACCAGCGTAGTCCTCTGTCATCGTCTGTTCTCTCGGGAAGGGCTGCAACTCATTCGCTCGCTCCAGTGCTCAGCTTATATTTAATTCTGCACAAGACCGGCAGTGGAACTGACGTGTTTGCGGACTAGGGGTTTCCCCGTTCTTCCAACAAGGATTCTTTTTTTATCTGGCTTTGAAAAATTAATTATCTCTCCAAATATGGAAGATCACTTTTCCTATGGGCGGTAGTCGCAGGTACTGACCCGTCCGTATAAGTTATACTCTCTCTCATTCATGCCTCACACTATTACTTCCCAATAGGTGTAAGCAATTCCTCCGTCTCTCTTAGTATCTCACCTAAGCGTAGGTTGTCATTTACACAAATCTGCTTTTTAAACCGCGTAGACAAAAAGGATGGTCATAATCTCTGGTCATTAATCGTAATTATCACATTAATTTTCGTCAGCAGTTTTTCCCAGATTAGGGTGTTGTCTTTATAATCAAAAATTTACAAACTGTTCCCTACGGCAGCTATCTCCATATCTTGTTAACTCGATCGTACTTATGACCTTTAGAAGATCGTTTCCTATCTTACTTTCTTCTCGAAACTTATAAAATTCACGAATTGCTTACAATCATCTAATTTTTGACATGCAAAATAAATCAGTTCCTGTAACCTTTTGCCTGCGCCTGTGGAAATTCCCCAATATAATTTTTTCAATCGACTTCCTTTCCAGAGCAGCTTTCGTAACCCGCACTTATAGAGGCGACCATAAATTAATTTCTCTATTTTTGATTTGTTTACCAAATTTCGGAGTGTTCTTCTACCATCTCTCTCCAACTCCTTGTAGGTTTAAATCCTCCAGATGGCCTTTTCGGTAATATCTTTCTCATAAAAATAAGTCCAGCCTCTGCTTTACCCCTTCCGTCTTGCCCCAAGTTATATTTCAATTCGAATCCTTTTTCGTCTTGTTTCAAGTTATATTTTAACTTTAAACCCTTTTCGCTCTCTTCCAAGGTCATATTTTAACTTAACTCTTTCCTTTACATTTACTAGTGCCACATATTGTCAAAATACCGGGCCCTGGCACTCTGAGAAGATTTGTTCCGTCAATGATGACTGGCCTGATAATAGATTCTACATCATATTTAGTACACATAGTCTCAAAATAACACTGAAACGGAACATAGCTAAAAAGTGAGAGTCCTCTCTTGCTGGATCGGAAAGCTTTGCTGGCCGCTCCTTCGCACATCGAAAAAAAACAAACGTCACTTCATGTAGTTTGAATCGGACAGCTCTAAATTATCCATATTCCCAGTCGGTGTTAGGGCAAATTTCATTAGCTGAAAAGAATTCCCATGTTGAAAATAAGAAGCTAAGTGTAGCACAACGAAGTCAGGCACCCTTAAATTGCTGACAAGTAATCATTCGATCCAGGACTTCCGAAAATAGACGGCTGTCGATAAAATCTTTGGCAATAACGAAGTTAAAACAACCTCATAAATAACAAGAAAAAATAGGGATAAAAAAAAAAAAATTTTGACCCTTTACTTTTCTTGCCAATTCACCTCCAAATATTCAATTCCTCTTTCTTGAACTCGATGGGCCAATTTATTCTTCTTAATTAAGACGGACTTACTTCTCACTAATGATACACGTCTTTCGCATGTGCCAACTCTCGCCATCCCTTACAACCACCAGTCAGACGAAAATCTATAACTTGCTTTCTTGGACTCACTCCTCAAATATATATTTCCTTTCCATAAATTCCCGCCCTGTGTCTCTCCTCTCAATATTTGGACATTTATCTCGTTTTACAGTATCTAGTTGATATAAAGATAATTAGGATGGACAAGCAAACCAGTTTTTTTTTTAGTACTAATCATGACGACTGGCTTGATCGTATTACTGCAGGAAAGTAGAGTGAAAAGCTCATGATTGAAAATCGTTAAAAAGAAGAGGCGACTTTTTTTTTAAATGAATTAGATAATTTTCTTATGTAAGACGAATTAAAGGATAACAATCGTACAATACGTATCAAGGCATCTAGTGGGTGCAGAATGGAGAAATGAAAATAGAAAGAAAGATAGAAAACGAACAGAGAAAAGATTGAATAAAAGTAAGAAAATATATACTTAACATAGTTCGGAAGAAAAGGAAGATTAGCTAAATACAATACAAAAACAGAATAGATATATATAATAGAATGAGAAGAAGAAAGAAGGAAGGAAAAATAGAAGCATGAAATAAAAAGAAAGAAAGAAGGAACAAGGGAAATGAAATTGAAAAAAGAGACAAATGAAATAGAAAGAAATAAAAAGGAAAGAATGAAATAAAGAACGAGAGAAATGAAATAGCAAATAAGATTAAGAAAATGACGAATGAAATAGAAAGAAAGAGACAGTTGAAATAGAAAAAATATTGAAAGAGACAAAGATATAGAAAAGAAAGAGATCCATAAAGGAAAACAAAGAAAGTAAGAGATAAAAGAAATAAACAGAAATAAAGAAAAAAGAAGAAAAGAAAGATGGAAAGAAAAAGTAACAAATGAGAGATCGAAAAAGACAAAGGAAAAAGACAAGAAAATGGAAGGATAAAAACAACGAATCAATGAATTTGTTGGGATTGCTATGAAATGAGTGTGTAATCAAAAGGTTTTTTGTTTTAAGATGATGAGTTTGAAAGCATGTTCTTCATATTAATCACAACAATATAAAGCATAGACATACAAGTTGAATAAATCTCAAGGTAAAATTCAACACGAAACAACAGTAGTCGTGAATTCAATTAGAAAATATATACAATTAATAGAATTGCAAAAATCTTGTGTTTTGGTTATATGAAAGTTGACGAAGTGTGAATTAATTATGCTAATGAATTACAGTTCAGCAATGTTCTTCATTGCCTGTTGATTTTACAGTGGCTTGGTATATTATATTGCTCTGTAGGCAATTGCCATGAAAGGAACATTCATTCTTTGGTCTGCAGTTACACGTGGGTTTAATTTCTTCAAATGGTTTGTTGGTTATTTTCCTGTTGAATTTTTATTATTTGTGTCATGTTCTCAGTGTAACTGTAGCTGATTTTTACTTTGATATTGTTGAATATCTTTCGGTGAGTGCTTGATGCCGGCAAGTGTTTGTATATGTGTTTAATGAATATTTTTCATACTTTTGTTTTTACGTTTTTCTTCTACGGTGTTTTGAACCATGTGATGTTTCTCTTTTCTCTTTTATTTGAATTTTTGTACCGTGTAGTATGTATGTGACTTTTGACGGGAATCCATTATTTTTTAGGGGTGTTTCATAGTCTTCGGGGCTTCACTGAAGATGGGTTCACTGGAAGAATCATCGGAAAGACTACGGTTAATTGACTGTGGAATCTACCTGTTTATTGATAGCGGGTGGTTGGAAGATGTGTGTATATACAGAGGTTTGGCATTAAGATTTCTGTATGGTTTACACATAACTTTTCTTGTTTGAATTAGAAAATCGACTTCTGATACCTGGAGCAATAAATACCGGTATGAAAATATAAAACGTTCACGCTACATTAGGATTAGATAGGCAATAAAAATAGACTTAAAATTATTCCTATCTCTCCCTTCCTCCTCTAATTTTGAACATATCTATCGTCTAACTCCCCTCTCTCTACATAACTTTACCTCAACTTCAAACAGGCCTTCCAAATGTATAAAAATAATACGTAAATTTAAAAATCATTATTTTACCCTTGGAAATGTAATTTGATGAAACCAGGAAAAAACAACTTCCTGGGGAAATTATATATAATTAATGGACCCTGAAGGTTGTATATTTTCTAATTAAATTAATATATATATATATATATATATATATATATATATATATATATATATATATATATATATATATATATATAATTACATAAAACATTCAATAAAAATAAGGTCTACTCATCTGCGTTTAACAGGCTGAAATGTTACGTCACTTAGCCTCCTGCATAGTTTTTTTATAGGGTAAGCTTTCGTTCATTTAATGTTCTTCACATTCATGTATGAATAAGATATCTACACTTGCCGCGATAAATTTCCTCTTTACTACCTCTACTACACCAATGAATATACATATATATATATATATATATATATATATATATATATATATATATATATATATATATATATATATACACAAACCTTTAGATTGTATAAATTATATACATCTATATTAGTCGTAAATATACCATTGCTCCATCAAAATAGTAACAAGTAAAATCTTTAAATTCGTGAAGCCTTTTATATAACAGAATTGCGGCCAAAAATAAATAAATTCAACTAGAAGTATAGCAACAAATTTCTTATGTTTGTAGCAGCAAAATGTCATATAAAAAATGCTAAATTAAAATGCTACAATTAAAAATCTTTTTAAAAACAATGTTTTAAAATCTTGAAAGAAAGCACATCACGTAAATTACCTCTCTTGCATGCAATTAAAACATATTTTGAATTTACGGGGTTAATGTATAACACGTTCATAGATATGCAACCATCTCAGATGTGAATGAAAGTACTTGGAAAAATAGTAATTTTGGAATTTTTCTTAATCAATTTTCTATAGCCACCAAGAAATTAATTCGTAGTTTTGAAATGATTAAAACAAAAATAAATAGACATAATACCTCTAAATTATTTAACAAAACATTTTTGAATAAATATATGCTTCATAAAAGGTTTGTCACTTAGCTGATTGATGTTAACTTAGCATTACGACTACAGAATTTCGTAGAAGGATCTGTCCGTCTACACGATTGCTAATACTTCTCATTTTTTCATTTTTATATGTACATATCACTGGTGCAAGTTTTTTTTTAAATATATTTTGTGTGCGTATTTTCCTTCATGTGCAAGGCGCCCATGCGCCTGTCTGTGCGGATGTGCATGCTTGTAGGTTGTCGTGTTTATTTGTCGTTTAGTTGTTTTTTTTCTCCACTTTAGACTATCTCCTTATACTTTTCTCCCTTTTTCCTGCTTTTTACACTGACTCCTTAACCTCTTCTCTTTTTCCTTTCTCTCCACTTTACATGCCCTCCTTAGCATTTTCTATCTTTGTTTTCTTCCTCTCCACTTCACACTCACTCCTTAAACTTTTCTTTCTCTCTTTTTTTCCTCTTTACACTCACTTCTTAACTATTTCTCTCTCTTTGTGTTCTTTCAATTGTTGCCATTTGGTTTCCGGATTTTGTAGAAAGGTTGTCGTTTTGCATTCTTAAGCATTCTAGTCTCTTCTTATACATACACTGTAAATGTGCTATACTTTCCAGGTTTATGCGTGTGTTTTAATTTAATTAAATTAATGACATTGATTTAATCATCAAAGTTTTATCCTTAAATTTCTATGATTTATGCCGCTGTTCTGGACATTTCTGAAAAGACATCTTGATTAAGCGACTCACGTTCAGATGAAATAAAGTTGCTCATGAATCATTCCAAATGTAAGCCATCTTTTAACAAACTTTGGATGCTGCATTAATCCAAACTAATGATAATCCGATGACACTAAATTTTCTTAATATGTTGCTTGAATAAATCTTTCCCAGATAATTCTCGCCCAACTATCATGTTTGAAATCGATCAAAAATAGAAAACTTCCCTTACGCCTTTTAAACAAAAATCTTTGATGCTCTCATGTATCGAGCCATGATTTTTGTAATGAATTCGTTTTCAATAACCAATAAAAATTCTACCGTAAAATGACATGTCCGTTTACAAGCAAAAATGACAAAACGCTGACGAATATTTCCAAACGTTTCTGCAGAACATGTTTTCCGAAAATCAGAAGACGTTCTAAGGCTTGTAACTGACTTACTACAGATTATTAATATCACGCGCAATAAAATCCGAATAATACTTTTCTTATGTCTGTGATTTCATTAGACTGTTTCGAAAAGCATTTAACTAAAACACCTTAATAAATCTGTAGTATATAAAATCATAACAGCTATAAAAAATAAATAACAAAAAAACTGGATGCTACAGGATGAAATTTTGCGTGGCAACATGTAAAATGACTGAACACAATACCACTGGTTGACCCAAGCGTTGTGAGTTAAATTGGGTGAACCGAATGATTCGTAATCCGTCGATATTTGTGCTAAATGAAGTCACAAGTCATAGTGACAGAGAAATTGAGTGCATTGGCGTTTTTCAAACTATTGATATTAAATATTATGCGCCGTATCCGAGAAAGCCGTACTAAGGTCTGCTCAGCATAGTTTCAGTAGAAACCACACTGGGCTCTGGGGGTATTGGACAAAATAATGCACCTGAGTAGGGGAAGCCTCCGTAGTAGAAGGATGCACTCGGAAAACGAGAGTATCCATCCACGATAGATAGATAGATAGATAGATAGATAGATAGATAGATATGCACAGACTGAGATAGATAGATAGATAGATAGATAGATAGATAGATAGATAGATAGATAGATAGATAGATGAAGCGGCAGTTGACTTGTTATAGAGCTTCTTTCATTTTTACTAAGTTCTTATTTTATGAATAGAAATTTGCTCAAGGAAACAATGAATCATTCTTCGGCATGCCCAGACTTTGCCTTGTCTAGGAAGATGACTTTTTAAGTCCTGAAATAGTTTTATAAATACGTTGACAGACGGAACAGGTACATTACATGCCGAACTTAATTTCGGGTAAAAAAGTAGTTGGCTGGCCGCTGGTAGCCTGATGCAATTCATTTGACGTTTTAGACCATCTGAGCTTTATATACTTTTATCACATTTCAGACACAGTTAAATGTTCTCCACAAGGTAATGAATTCGAGGTTCATCCTCATACTATCGAACGTTGAAAATTAATAGAGTATTTGAAATACAAGTGCGCTTACAAAGCTTACACAGGAATAGAGCCTTGTCATTTGGTGCTACTATTGAAGCCTGATCACCCCATTTTTTTCGCTGCTCGTTTCATTTGTACATGTTGAATACCTCTTGTTTCATATTGAATTATCGCATTACAGATTTTACTTTCCACAGGGTTCTGCCCTTCCTTCTGTTTATATATCGTACTAGACATCTGTTTATCTCGCAAAACAAATGTAGTTTCGTCTTTGGTCAAAAGTCATTCCTTTGGTGGCGAAACTGAACAGACTTCTCCAACTCACGGTCCTGGGCTATGGTATAAGTAAGCCTTGAGCTTCTCAGAACACATGAAACCTCTTTCGGACACAATATTTTTTAAGACCAATCAAATTTCATCACATACCCCGAATATAGATTCATATTACTGCACACATTGCAAATAACATAATCTGAGTAAAAAATAAAAATCGATTACACCCTGTCACTTCAGTGAATCTAACTCTGACCGTATAGTGAAAGAAAGGAATCTAAAGCTGTTGTTCCAATTAATTTGCACAAGCGTGTGTGTGTGTGTATGTATATATATATATATATATATATATATATATATATATATATATATATATATATATATATATATATATATATATATGTATACTGAAATTCGCATATGTAGACTGACATTTGTGTATATATATATATATATATATATATATATATATATATATATATATATTATGTTGGTGCAAAAATAATGTCGTTTTCTCACATGAAGTTGAACGTCAAAAAACGACATTATTTTTGCACCAACCTAATATATATATATATATATATATATATATATATATATATATATATACATATATATACATATATATATATATATATGTCAAAAAACGACATTATTTTTGCAGCAACCTAATATATATATATATATATATATATATATATATATATATATATATATATATATATACAGACTCTCGCATATACATACTTTTACTCATACAGAATCTCGCATATATATATATATATATATATATATATATATATATATATATATATATATATGTAATATGTTTTTGAGGAAGTATTGTCTGACCGCTACTTGAGGCTAAAAATTCCGAAAAATGTCCACACTGTAACTACAATCGCTGTATTTTATTGATCATCCTTGATCCATAAATATAGTAAAGTTTACACGATATAATTTCGTATATTATGTATGCACACGTGTGTGTGTGTGTCTGTGTTTGTGTATGTGTTTAACAAATAAGGACTCTAGATATCTATGCCTACTCTTTGTGTTGGTTTTATTTCATGAATAGTTGACGTTGCATGTAACATGAAATAAAAATAAATTGAGCTGACTATGCTACTGATCTTCTTTTTTTCCTTCTCAGATGAAAATGTTCCCATTTGTTATGTACAAATCTGTTGACAGCCGAATCACGCAAAAAACCAACGAACTCTGCCAAATGACCAGGTGCCGTCCATTAAAAAAAAAACTATTTAAAGAAACGATGTCGAATGTTGATAGAAAGGTAGCGAATGGATAGACTAATTTAAGAAAACTATCAATAAGAAAGTGAAAAGAATGATAACCATAGGTGATTATATGTAGAAATAACAGGGGAGAAAGATTGAAAGCATAAAGATAGAAAAGAACAAGTAGGCGGGGAGAAAGAATAGAAGAGATAACAGAGAGAAAAGAGAGAGGAAGATGGAACAAATAAAGAATAGAAAGAAGAGAAGAAATAATAAGGAGAAAGAGAGAAAGAACAAATAGAAGAGAAAAAGAGTAGAAGAATTAACAGAAAGAAAGAAAGGAATAAAAGAGAAAAAGTATAGAAGAAATAACAAGATAAAGTAGAAAGAGAGAAAGGAATAAATAGAGAAGAAAAAGAATAGAAGAAATAACAGAGAGAGGGGTGAAAGAGAGAACGGAACAATTAAAAGAGAGAAAGGAGAGAAGAAATAACAAAGAGAAAGGAGAAAGAGAGAAAGGAACAGATAAAAGCGAGAAAGAGAACAAATAACAAAGAGAAAGGAGAAAGAAAGGAACAGATAAAAGTGAGAAAGAGAAAAAATAACAAAGAGAAAGGAGAAAGAGAGAAAGGAACAGATAAAAGCGAGAAAGAGAACAAATAACAAAGAGAAAGGAGAAAGAAAGAAAGAAAGAAAGGAACAAAGAAAGAAAGAAAGAAAGAAAGAAAGAAACAACGAAACAAACAAACAAATAAAAGAGTGAAAGAAGTGAAAAATTAATAAAGAGAACGGAGAAAGCGAGTAAGGAGCAAATAAAGGAGAAGAAGGATGGAAGAAATAACAGAGAGAAATGATAAAAAAGGAACAAATAAAGAAGAAAAAATAGAATAAAGAACAAAGAGAATGCGAGAAAGTAACAAATAAAAGAGAAAACAAAGAGGAGAAATAACAGAGAGAAATGATAGATGGAGAAAGGAATAAATAAAAGAGCTAAAAACAGAAGTAATAAGAGAGAGAAATTTAAAAGATCGAAAAGAATAAAGAGGGGAGAGTATAGAAGGAATAATAGGGGGTGGGGAGAAAAAACATAAAGACAGAAAGGTAGAAATAAAGGAGAGAAAGAATAGAAATATACGAAGAAAGCAGGATGAAGTAAATAAAGGAAGGACGAAATTTTAAAAAATCAGTGAAAAAAAATGTAGGGACGAAAGAGAGAATAGACAAAAAGAAAGGAGGTAAAAACAAATACAATTGAGAGAGAGAGAGAGAGAGATAGATAGAGAGATAGAGAGAAAGGAAATGTATGACTCGAGGAAAATATTTGGTTGTTGCAAAAATAATGTCGTTTTTTGACTTGAAGTTGAACGTCAAATAACGACATTATTTTTGCACCAACCTAATAGAAAAGTCAAGAAAGAAAGGGTGTGATAAAGGGTTATGAATGAGTGGAAGGTAATAATGACGAAAGAAGAAAGAGAAGAGATGATGAGGGTAAGCGAGAGATAAGATGAGAGTACAGAGAGTAAGAAAATAAATGACGGTGTTACTAGTTTCATCTACGATTACAAAGTCTCTACTAAAAGGAGTATTACGAAAGTGAGAACGAGTATTCGTTGACATTGCAAAAGTGGCAACGAGTGTTCGCTGACATTACAAAACATTCATTTACGCAAGCCCGTTAGTAACATGTCTCTTTCTTTCTCACTGATTCTCTTACCTTAATTATATCCTGCGAGTATAAGATTCGTCCAGTCCGACTTTCCACATCATGTGTCCTAGAAATTTCAACTGCCTCTTTACCTTTTTAATTATAAGTTTTATTTTTCTTTCCATATTCCTTAGAACGTCTTCGTTGTTCACATGTTCTGTCCAAGACATTCTCAACATCCTTCTGTAGAATCATATCTTTATTGTTTCAAGCTTCGTTTTTCTGTGATATTTCATGACAGAAAAACGAAGCTTGATTATTTCAATCCGACATTCACTGTCATATAGTCGAACTGCTATTACATCGGAGTTCAGCAACTCTTTCTCCGGTTTCTTAATACTTTCGGAAGCCAAATTTTGCTATTTCAATGAGTCTTTGGATTTCAGTGACAGATCTCCTGTTTTAGGATTCTTAAATTTGTGTACTTCGTTGGTATTGGTATTTCCACTTAGTAACTCTCATCTAGGACCGTTACTTTTGCTAATGTCTATACATTCTTTATTCTTACTGTTGGTGGTAAATTCAAAATAAATCTTAAAGAGAAGAAATTTTAAAAGAAGAGGAAAAATAGAATTCTCGTGAAATCTGCATTTTAAAAATGAGTCGATGAAAAATATATTCATTTAAATCATACTTGGAGCAAACTGCCTGCATGAGGATAGCAAATTTGTTTAAGGAAAGAGCGTAAGGCAAGGATGTGTCTTCTCACCGGACTTGTTCAAATTCTACAGTGAAGTTATTCTGGAGGGTTTAGAAGACCAATTAGGATTCATTATTGGCGGCCATAATCTTAATAATATTATATATGCAGATGATACAGTGTTGATATCAGATACAGAAAGGAAACTGCGGGAAGGTTATACAAGAAAAAGTGAAAAAATGACTAAACATCAATTGTAAGAAGACAGGATAAAGGTTGTCAGAAAACGAAACAGCTCAACATTTGAATTACAAATTGGAGAAGCCAACATTAAATTAGCGCCAAAAAGGAAATATGTAGGAATTATTTTTAACAAAGGATGGATAATGCGATACCAAAATTGCCATTGTGAAAGATACCTTCTAATAGACAGAAGAAAAAGCACTTGGGAAATTAATACTCACAGGGTATATTGAAGAAAACAAGGACAGATGAAATCAGCAGTTAATCTACCTAACGACCTTGTGTAAATGGTAGACAGAACAGGATTAGGAGATAAAGCCAAAAAGACGGACTTTACCAAGGACTACAGGATGTTGCACAGAGCCATAGAGGCACACGTCCTGATGGGACGCCACACACAGAAGGAGACGTTTCACAGTCTCTTGTAGATTATCAACAGAATTACAGCGAAGACTCAACGTATTAGAAATGGGATGCTACAGAACCTCCTAGGTTTCGCCTATGTAGAGGCACGGATACCCAGAGAAAAGGTAGATGAGGAAAAATGGGGTTGAAATGTCACTAAATGAACTGGAAAACCATTCAGAGACTTATGCATTGACGCGCAACGTAAGTGTTTTAACACTAATGTTCCCCCAGTACAAGGCTCAAGAGCCACACAAGGGAGAGTGTTAGTGTGTGGTGTTGTATGAGCGTAAGAAAAGACAAGAAGTTCTGTTCATGAGGTTATGTAGAAAATATGATGGTCAACCGCAGTCTTGAAGAGGTCAAAATTGTAGTGAATGTGAAGACATCCTGCTGGGATTCTGTTCTACAAAGCACCAGTTCTTGCGAAGAATTTGTTCAAGAGCTACTTCTTACTGACAGAATGCGAAAGGAATGAGGATGGTTCATTTTTGTGTAAGTGATATGGTGGATTCCGGTTGTAATGTTCAGGACTGGCAGAACCGAGGAATGTATATAATCATATCATATGACATGGAAATAACGATAGAGTAACGAGAGTCTCAAATTTTGTCTGTGTAGAAGAGTTATAAGTTGGAAAATAATTCATCACCCACAAGGCCACGGTGAGGTTTTTGAATTCAAGACAAGCAGCCCCAGTCCAGATATGGCAGCAGTACTCCATTGTTGGTCTGATCTTGCTCTTGTAAGACAGGAGGAGACGGATGCTTACTGGAGAGGTGGAACGAATCGGACATTTTTACGGCATCTTTAGTAACAGTTCGTATATCGAAGAAGCTGGTCAGGTACTCAGTTACACAAGGTCGCTACCACCATGCCGGCTCATGGGGCTGATGATTTATGTTGGTGGTTATTCTCAAGATTTAGATGCTCTGCATTCGAAATTGTCTGAGAGAAAAAATATATTTATGAATATGTCAGAAAAAAGATAATCTTAAGCTAAGTGACTGAGACGTCGTCTTAGATAAAAAAAAATAATTAAGAACCGCCCAAAGAAAATTAATAAAATTAAGAAGGGAAAAATATTAAAGTCTTAAATAAACATGAATTAATTATAGTCCATCTGATAAGTATTGGCTGACATAATAAAAGCAATATCATCCTGTTTATATCTCTGAGATGAGGTATTATGATTATTTACATTATTCGGAAACTTATCCTCATCGGCATATCCACACTGTTTCGGCTGTTGTATGCTCTTTATTTCATGCTGTGCTACTTCCGGATGTCTCAGTTACTTCCCTTTAACTGAACTCTCCATAGTTGGTTCGCTACCTACTGTAGACTGGTATTGAACTCCTTGGGCCTAGTCAATGGATCTAATCAACGTCTTTATTCAGGGGACATGTGTCTTTGAGGATAGCTGCGTACACATTTCTGAGAATTATAAATCTAATGTATCAGCAACCATTTTTTATCATCACAGTTGCATTTTATCATTTTTGTTTTTTTACTAGAGCTTATATTTCAATTTTTGTGTTGTTATTCATTGTTTTCTCCACAAATAACACCGCATTTTTATTGCAGGGGTGTTCAGACTTGATTCATGATCTCATATATTGAAGCAGAATAATTAACAATTCACATGGTTATTGACACAGGTACCAAGCCCTACTTGAACTTGTACCTCTGTCAGAGGAAGGTGTTGATTGGAAGTCGGATCTTCAGGCATCTGGCGTCTGCCAATAATTAACCCCGAAGACCTGAAGATAAAGAATACAGAAATGAGAAAACATTAACCTATGTCAGAAGGTTTGTTATTATTTTATATTTTTTTGTTCAAAAGAAGTGTGATGGACCCCGATTTATTATCAGTCTTACTATATGATAATGAATTCAAAATATTTCCTCAATGGTTATGACGATACTTGCGATATCAGAGATGCGGATCTACAGAACGATTCTGAGAATAACATAGACTTGAGAGACATAAGGATAACAAGAACGAAATTATATTTTCTGTTCGTATCAGAAAGAGAACGGTGTAATTTCTAAAATATATAAAGAGTAAAAAGGGTCTGAGGATTTGACACTCACTGGATATAGTGAAAGCAAGAGGTGTATCGAGAAATATTGAGTAACCTACGTCACGAGCTTGTACAAATGGATGGCAGATTGGGAACTGGGATAGGCATTAAGATAAACATTGTTTAGATGTAGTATCTAAGAAAGATAGAGAGTCGTGGTGAGCCATAATCGCCTAAGATCTGAAAGGACAGGATGAATAGAAATATTACTACCATCTCTGTGTGTCTGTCAGGAACAGTGATCATCAACCTCTGTGAAATCAATTCAAAATAATAGGGAACAACACTGAAGGATAGAACAAAAAAAACTCCTCAGTAACGCTAAAATAGATATGCGTACCACCTAAATTTAGTTAAAAAAAAAGAAAGAAAAGACGCTCAAAGATTACACTACCTACATACTGGCGTTAGTTTTCAGCTCGAAATCTACAATCCTGGATTATTCACGCGACACATAAGCTAGTGATATAAAGCTAGGCGTTTAACCTATTGCGCTGGAGAAATACGTTTTGGTAGTCTTATAGTACCTCGTATTCCCATGCTGTCATCAATCCAGGCACTGACCGGGCTCATAGTGGCTTAATTTCGGGGATCGGTGGGGAAAGGTTGTTTCAAGGCGATATGGCCATATGCTGATTTAGGGTAAAGTTCAATTACTGACTCTTTTAATTCTAGAATAGCATCGTGTACGACTTGGCACCAAATTTTGAAGATAATAAATATATATATACATACATACATACATACATATATATATATATATATATATATATATATATATATATATATATATATATATATATATATATAAAAGTGAACATAGAAGTCAACACTTAGAGGCGACAGTCTGTTTCAGGCCTGACGATTGCATCTTGCATGAAACAGACTGTCGCCTCTAAGTCTTGACTTTTATAATTACACATGCTCTATCTCTGATATTGAGCACTTTATCCCATAAATATAGCACACTTTAAGACTATATTTCTTCATATATATATATATATATATATATATATATATATATATATATATATATAGTTAAAACTGGATAACGCAGCCAAAAATCCACTAGGTGTTTGCGTATCGTTGATTATAAGCAGAAATGTCAAAGAACAAAACATATAATGTGGTTCTTCTTCATTTGCATGTAGAGTTGACCTGACGTGATATGGACTCTACGAGGTTCTCAAACCATTGCTGGCTATTATGAATCCAGCCATGCAATGGATATTCCTAAAGTGATTTCTGTTTTTGGGCGTGGCTCCACGGAATTTCAGGTGGCCTGCAACGTATCCAATTTATTGTCCGTGATAACCTTATCTGGAACCTTCAATAAACAAATGTTATATCTCAAGATATAGTCGGCTAAAAATGGGATCATGGAAATCAAACCTTTCTAAAGCATAAAATGGTAGCCTAATATCATTGTCGGTTTGGTTATTCTACGGCTAACCAACCTTTTGTAGGTTATATAAAGCAAGAAAATATTTTAAGAATTTTTGAAAATAATAATTACTGATAAAAACCTAGTAATTAAGCGTTAGCTGGAAGAAGGGATGGGTGCATGTCTTTTCCAAATGGATTTACCCCTATACGAATATAACAACCCGACTGGAATTGGAACTCGTCTTTGTGATTTCTAATTGTGGGTCGTTATTCATTACACCACCCGCCCATCCAGCAGCTGCTATTCCCAGGCGGTCACCCGTCTAGATACTGACAAGCTCGACGCTGCTTAACTTTGGGGATCGTAATGCAATCGGTGTTTCAACATTACGTAGTCTTAAGCCGATATGATCGCGGAAAGTCTTTTATACACCACCCGCCCATCCAGCAGCTGTTATTCCCAGGCGGTCACCCGTCTAGATACTGACAAGCTCGACGCTGCTTAACTTTGGTGATCGTAATGCAATCGGTGTTTCAACATTACGTAGTCTTAAGCCGATATGATCGCGGAAAGTCTTTTATACACCACCCGCCCATCCAGCAGCTGTTATTCCCAGGCGGTCACCCGTCTAGACACTGACTACGATCGACGCTGCTTAACTTTGGTGATCGTAATGCAATCGGTGTTTCAACATTACGTAGTCTTAAGCCGATATGATCGCGGAAAGTCTTTTATACACCACCCGCCCATCCAGCAGCTGTTATTCCCAGGCGGTCACCCGTCTAGATACTGACAAGCTCGACGCTGCTTAACTTTGGTGATCGTAATGCAATCGGTGTTTCAACATTACGTAGTCTTAAGCCGATATGATCGCGGAAAGTCTTTTATACACCACCCGCCCATCCAGCAGCTGTTATTCCCAGGCGGTCACCCGTCTAGATACTGACAAGCTCGACGCTGCTTAACTTTGGTGATCGTAATGCAATCGGTGTTTCAACATTACGTAGTCTAAATCCGATATGATTATGGAATGTCATTTATTTGTTTATTAGGCAAATGTAATCACGACACCTTTGTTTTATTCTTGCACAGGCAGGTAGTATCAACCATATCAAGTGTTAGAAGATTTACAAAACTATGTGCAATTTTTTCATCAATGGTATATAATGACGATGCAATGACTGACTCGAGTCATGTTTGAATGTACATTTATTACTGACTAGACTTAGTCACTGACAGTTCAGGTATAAAACATTGAAGTTGATTTCAACATTAAGATATTGTCTGTTTGAAGAAACTTGAAATAAAATATACTTACTGTATAAACAACTCGTATTTTTAAATCTTATTCACTTAAAATATTTTTAAATCACATTAACTTAAAAATATATTTTTAATATGTCAAAAATATTTTCAAATCATATTCACGTTATTTTTTTTTTAAATATGGCAATAAATATTTTTTAAATATTTAAAATATTGTTTGTTTAAAGAAAGCTGAAATTTCAGAAGTGGAAAGCTTGAGGTTAAAAGAGATAGAGGCGGAATGAGAGAGAGGTGAAAAAGAGAGATTTAGAAAGAGAGAGAGAGAGAGATGGAAATAGAAACGTGGAAAAAAGAGGTGGAAAAAAGATTAAATTATTATACACACCATTTCCTTCTGCAACACGATAATAAATTTACATCTTTCTTTCCCCCACTCTCTCTATATGAATTCGCGTGTACGGTGGCAAACACACAAGCAAGCAAACAAAGTTCACAGAGTTTTAGCATTATAAACATGGTCTTTGTAAAGACTTGAATTTTGTTTTTCATAAGAACGAACATTTAATGCCGGCCGATGAACTCAATAAATATATAGCTGCAAAGCACAATTTTTTAATCCAACTTTGATTATGCTAAAATTTCCTTTCGCCTTACTCCTTTGGTGTTATCCGTTAGAACCTTCTGCGGTCTAAGCAGAACATCACTGCCGAAGTTTATTGCCAGCAAATTGATCAAATCCAAATTCAGTTACGCAAAATGCGACCGGAACTAGTTAATCGAAGAGAGTTCCAATTCTACTTTATGTCAATGATTCTTGGCTATATGTTGCCAGGAATGCATTGCAGAAGCTGAGATTGAGATTGGAGACTTTTGCCATTCCACCATATTTCCTTGGTCTATCAGCGGCTTAATACCGCATTTTCAAGCATCTAGACCAGGGGTTCCCAACCACCGTGCCGCGGCACATTAGTGTGCCGCGGAATGATTAATGGTATGCCGCGAAGAGATAATTCCTAGAAGCCATTCATTTTCATTTTGTTTCATAAAGACATTCAATTTCTTAATCATGATGACACCGCTCAATTCAAAATCGCCGAATTTCTGGAATCTAAACGTTTCTCGCATACTAATTGGTAAGCGTTATTATGGTTTATATTAGTCATGGGACGATTAATCGGAATATCAGGAGTTTTTCAAAGTATCGGGAATCGGCATCGGAGCTGAATAATTCAGACCCGATTTCGATATCAAAACGATTCCTAAATACACAGGTTAAGACAAAAAGTTGTAACATGGAACTGTACTATGTGAGGTTTTACGTAATGCTCCTAACTCCCAAACATTTTTTTACCTTTTCCTAACCATCTTTTCAATTAAGAATCGGAATCGTTAGAAGTTTAGGTATTGTTTTATCACCAGTTTATATCGTCTATATATCTCGTTCACAATATTTACAGATTCTTTGTACATATTTTTATTAAATATTTAGGCGTTGTAAATTAAAGTTTTTGTAAGATAAACAAAAAACAAATTAAATATAATAAAAATTATTTTAGATTTATTTTGATTTTAGATTCAATTTACCCTTAAATATGGACAAGTTGTTTTTTATTATTTTTATTGCAAAAAGGCTTTGTGAGTGGAAAATATTTATTTTTTGTGATAGGTGTGCCGCGGAAATTTAAAGAACTCAATAGTGTGCCGCCATGTAAAAAAGGTTGGGAACTACTGATCGAAACAATGTTTTAAGTTAAAGGACATTCCGTTGCAAACAAAGATACGGAAACTGCATTCAAAGATGTCATAGCATCCAAATCATTAGTATTATTGTAAAGACAGAGATAATTTTCTACACACATAAATGTGTAGATGCTCTGCGTTCCTATTTTCACTGATTTAGTCACTATTCAAATGCATTAATTCAGGAATTAAAATTGATTCTGAAATCGGGCATTATTTTCCAAAAAGCCTAACATTTTAGATCTGTAAAGTATCGCTAAAATGAAGCAATACATTTTGACTTAAATGGAATAGAATTATTCAAAATAAAGTTGGTAAATTAACTTAGTATATGTCGAACATTAGTTTGATAAATTTCCGGGAGTCTTATGTTGAATGAGGTTTAAACCTCAGAGGTTATGCTGATTACTTTAAGTTTTCACTGACAAATGTCAAAGAGTAGAATTATAAATGAGTCCAAAGTTTCCGTCTTTAACATCCACCAAAACGAAGCAGCTGATAAAAATCTGAGAAATATATGTTCGCTTTTCAAATACCTGGAAGGCAATTTTTAATGTCTGTATATACAATTCCAGATAAAAAGACAGAACAAATGAAAAAATATAATAAATGAACATTTTGGTATGTGTCTCACATGATAAATCAGCTAGAAATATAATTTTAAAATGTAGCCGTGGTTGTTGTTGTTGTTCTTCTTCTTCTTCTTCTTCTTCTTCTTTTATGTGACGCAACACTTCAGGGCGTGGACGTTCATGGACTTCCAAAAATTCCTACTCCTTGTGACCCTTAAGAGGTTTTTCATACTTTTGCTAAGGTTACCACCCCCGTTCTGTAATCCCTTCACACAAGCTTACTACGTAGGTAGCTCGCTGCCTTACCCTATATATTAGATTTTTTTTTCAATCATTCTTTCCATAATATGAATTCAAATAATTTCATTTATCTGTTTCTAATTCCAAGCGTAATTGTTCTTTTTGTGCCTACTGGCTCTATCCATGGAATTCTCAGTATCCTTCTGTAGAACCGCATTCCTGTTACCTTCAATTTATTTTTCTCCTCATCTGTGCAGTTGTCTAGCATTCACTGCCATATATGAGTAGATGTATCAGGAATCTTTTCTTTGTTTCTAATGACTTTTTTTCTGTTTTTTGCATACTTTCTTTAACATTTAGAATGCACATTTCGACCTTAAAGATGAATTCTGATTTCGGTTTCCTACCTGTCAAAACTCTGCCTAGATATTTAACCATCTGTTGTTGATGATGACATCTCCATTTTGTGATTTTCCTCTTGTTGATAACCATACTTGCTGTCTTTTTGCAGTTGATGGTTAGTCCTTTTTTCTCGCTTTCTTTTACTGCACTGTCTTGATTATTCTGTAGTTTATTTTCGCGATAGCCATGAACACAGTATCATCTGCGTAACTTCTATTGTTAAGATGTTGCCTACCCATAATAGGTCAAGGTATTGTCTCCACCTTTCTTAGGATAAGCTCGCCATAGATGTTGAATACTCTGGGGAGAAGACACATCCTTTTGGCCGTCCGCGTTCTATTTTTGTGTAGTTACTACATTCATTTTCCATCCGTATTAAGGTGGTTTTGTCCTAGTATGCCCTGGATTCTTCTAACTTCGTTTCCAAAGAGATTTAGCTTTCTTAGCAGTTCAACTACATTTTAAAAATCGGCTACAATTTTAAAATTAGACACGATGTAATTAAAAGATAATTTCAAAGATGGAACAGATTGTCTTGCTTCCAATTTTTCAATCCAGCAGGGATCAACATTTATTAATCAAAACTTTCCGGGTCAAATAAGAATCGGGTGTCTTATTTTAAATTTTCTGACTGACTAAAGTAATAAGGTTGTATCATCACACCACATGCGTTTTATAATGCTATTGGATCATTGCAAATGTTCGGGCCTGATTAGAAAATTACAAAAAAAAATTACAAACTATAAAAAAAATGAATTGTAATATAAAATAATAAAAACATTTTTTTAAATATTCATAGAAGACATTATTTACAATATTCGGACTATTGTCCTCATCTTTGTCGCCATATTTATTACAACGTTTCGACCGTTGTACGCTCCAGCCTTCTTCAGGTGGTTGGAATGTCGAACTGAACCCTTTATTTTGCTCACTGGGTTAGACTGTTCTTGTTCCACGTGCCATGTTTAATGGATGCCAGTTATCTCCTGTTAATTTTTCCATCTGAAAGTTCACCATTGCCTTAACCGGGTATTGAACTCACCCTCTTTGGGTCCTGTCACTGGATCTAACCAACGCCTTTATCCACTGTGCCATGTGTCCTTGAGGTATGCATTTCTGGGTATTATAAACCTAATGTCTTTAGCAACCATTTTTACTGCAATTTTTCTGTTATCATACTGTTTTACCAGAGCTCATATTGCAACTTTGTTGTTGTTATCACTTTTCTCTGGCACTCTTTATTACTGGTTCCCATATTGTATTCATTTCTATGCTTGGTCAGCTCAGTAGATTCTTGTGGCCTAGCATATGTGCTGATTCCCCAAGTTTACGAACTTACCAATGCAGAATACGGATGCTATCATTATTCGTCGAGTACTACAATCTGAATTTTTGGCTACGGACGATAACAACGCGAATACTTCCAGGTCATGGAACTTAGAATTGGATTGCACCATTGGTAGATAAATCTCTTAGCGTTCCGATCCTGAAAAGCGATTTTGAATCCTACCATTTGGGATTTGTCAAGGTATTCGTATTGATAATATTAGCCTAAAGAAGAGATCCGTGTTAGGAAGTGCTTGTAAATTATATCAAACTGACTAAAATTCGGCAAACAAGAGTGTTCGGGAGCCCCGGTGATTGTGTTAGCACGATATCATATGTCATTATGACTGATGGCACAATCTTCCTATCATATAACTGATGGTTACATCTAGGTAATTCAATTGTAAGTTGGTGAAACCTAGCTGTCAATCTACTTTAAATTCATAAATTGGAAGTAAGAACAATGAAAGCTCATCAGAAGAATTACCATGAAAATATTTATAGAAAGACACAGAGAACTTAACTTACGGCGGTAGGAATGTGACTGAAGCAGAGATGCCAGTTTATGACCGAAAATACTGCAGATACTTCTATGGATTTTATTCAGAAACTCTAAATACATAGTATAAGTACCAGACCAGTAAGAACGATATTCAATGCGTGTACGAATGGCCGACTTATGAAAAAAATTGTCTAAGACCACTCAATGAACGAAGATCAAGCAATTCATTCACTATAAGCCTTCCACTTCATATCAGCGGAGAATGGTAGTCTGAGAAGGCGCAATGTGTCACTTTCAATGCCTGACGGAAGCAAAAAAAGTATTTTTAAAACGATTAAAAGTTTCCAGTTTCTCTCGAGGCGTAAAAATTAACAATTCATCTCTTAGCCCAGTAAATAATAGATTGTAGGTCATATTTTAGATCAGCTGCCAAGATTACTTTATATGTTAATGACAATTTTAAAAATTAATACCAAGTATAGAGCCTTGAGAATATGTATATATTTGTATGTGTAAAAATTCAGATATAAATACACCACTAAAGAGAATATAAATAAAATTAAGAGGAGCATATTTTATGCCAACGCGTTTCGTCCTTTGAGGAACTTTATCAAGACATGTGTGAATATGTTACTTAAAAACTGTATTTGTACACAGATGTGCAGTAAATTAAAATGACTAATTTTGAATTAGAGAAAATCTCTAGAATATTCTGAAACTTTGCCGTCTAAAGAAAACTATGGAGTAGGCAGTGCCATTTTGATGCCTCTCAAGATCACCTCGAGCTCTGCCAGGTAGATATGCTTGTCTTCGCGTTCTGATCGCAGTCAACAGGCGTCTTTAACCAGGGATTCGCTGCTTTCCACAACGACGCCCTTGTCCAAGAAGCTTGCGTCCTCCCCCACAATGCCATCGTGTCGATCAACGCACCAATCACCCTGTGCCAGAGCCTTCTGTGCCAGAGCCTTCTGTGCCAGAGCCTTCTGTGCCAATCTAGCAACGATATTCGTCAGCATCTTAGTCAAGGGTGTCAGGGAAAAGATGCTCCGATGTGTGAGTACGTTAGGAAGCGGAGAGAGGTCACTCCCTCGACTCCATTGCAATTTACCGCGCTTCTCCCAGACACACAATCCCAGCACGTGTTTGCCACTCTCTAAACGCTCTGGATTCTTACTTGTCAGTCCGAATCGCTGAAGATGGACTCTTACATGTGCCGAATTGCATACCCCCTCATTGACAAATATGTGATCGATGTACGAAGACGTGGCCCTCTGAATGGTTTTGTCCTGTGCGACCACGACGCTCACAATTTATCCCATGATTAGCGGTGCCACCTTGAGTCCAAAACCAAAACGGGTGAGGCAATATCCTACCCCGTTTATCTATGGTTGAAAGGTTAATAACGATTTGTCAATATGGATCTACAAATAGGCACGGCGCAAATCCAGCACAGCGACAGCCGATCCTTCCTGTCTTCACTCCCTCAATTTTTGCGCGCGAACATCTGCATCAGCTGTGTTCGCGTCAACATATTGATTGAGCTCTCGATAATCTATGACCGAGCGAACCTTCTGTTTGTTTTCTTGCAACACAACCATTAGAGGGATCAGGCCCTTGGGGGCCCAAGTTCTTACTCTGGATACGAAAGTAGCCAACTGTTATTTATCCAGGTTCGTTGTTCACGAGTATACTCCTTACTGAGCAGCTATGGGACTGGATACCCAGCTGTCTGGTTCTACAAAGCAAGTCGTGTCTGGTCACCAGATCACTTCCAAGATACCACCCATATCTTCCTTTTCTTATCATGCTCCACATGGAAGTCAGGCTCGTAGATGGTAATGGCTGCGCACAAGCGTCGGTCAATTTGATGAAAACTTACAGTCCTATAACTGTTCGCATATACTTCTCCCATCTTCTTGATGATGGCAAAGACGAGCCACAGGTTGGAACCCGGCAATTTGAGGTTTTTTTATGATTGCTAGCGCTCAAGTCAACAGCTGGTCGATACACAACGGGTCGAAGCGCGAAAGAGATTTTTAAACCGGTCTGGTAACCCTCGCACGAACGCACATGCCAGGCCATGGTCGCTCATTCTGCCGAACAGAATGAAAAGTTTTCGTAAGTCCGCCAGATAGATATCTACCGATTCTCCGGGACGGAGCCGTCGCTCAGCAAATTGCTCATGAGGCAAAAAATCATCCGTAGTAAAATGTGTGTACTGTGCGAATTTCATCTGGTTGAAATCCTATTTTCTTCTTCACTCAGCTGCTGGTAGACAGAAAACGCACCACCCATGTGCCTTAAGTGGACTATGTGTTCTGGACGTTTTACCTGGCACATCTTATAGACCAGCATAATCCATTTTACCACTGATGGTCGAGACGCAGAGCCATCGAACTCGAGAATGAGTTTGAGGTCAAACTTCCCCGACGACAATTTCGCCGACATAGCTTGCGTGAAACTAACCCAAGTAATCACTTTCCCCGTTGACAACGTCTATCCGTATACGCAGTACTATGTTCAAAAGCGTCTTATCTCTTTTTCTCTCTCGGGTGGTGTTTATATGCCAAGCTGATCTCACGAAAAATTTGCATATGCCCAACAATCTTCGCCAATTTTCCTAGCTCCGAGACTGTGTCTTTCTTAAATTAAGGTGTTAGGACGACCATAGTTCTTTTTCACTTTCCTTCAATCATTTTGCACGCCAGGCATATACATGCTCGCTTTTCTACACGAGGTAAGTCATTTTCTCCTTTACACTAAGCTGACCCCAAAACAATGAAAAAGAAGTTACAACAAGTGGAGAATTATGCAAGCGACTTGTCTAATATTAGCATCAAAAACTGGTGACTGGCTTGGTTTTGATTGATTGATTTTTACGGATTATCAACCTTTTGCAGGTAATTTAAAACCAGAAAATATTTTTCAAATTGTAAGAATATTTCTGGAGATAATGATGATTTACTGAAACAATTTTAACTAAATAATATATAGCTGGGGTAGATTAATACATTTCCCAGGGGTATTTGCCCGTAAATGAATATAACGAACTCGGCTAGGATTCGAACTCAGCACTCCGATTTCCAATTCCGAGCCGCACATCTAAACATCCCACCATTCGTCGCTCGAACTCGGAATTACGTCCAGTCACGATGAAAGCATATCTCCTCGGAGAGGCATCATGCCTTGATAGATTATTGCTAAACATGCAGGCAAAATGGTCGTTACCCTGTACGGTTCCAGTAAGTACCCGACTCCACGTGCTAGCATCTACTTTTACAAGAGTCAGCTCAAGCCAAGAATGGAGTACAGTTGCCATATTTGACTGCAATTTCCATCCCTAAAAGCGTCTCCGCGTTGAAGGCGAATTATTTTACACCCCTCAACATCACAGGGTGGATGTGACAAGCCTCTTCTTGCTCTATTTCTAGTTTTACGAAAAGTTCTCGAATGAACTATATTCCTTGGTTCCGCCAGGCCTAACCTTCATGGCAACGACCCGCCATGCTACTTATATCCCCCACCCATCCCAGTAATGGGCAGGGTCGATATCGATTATCCGAAAACCGGTGTTTCCTCGTGATAGGGCGTATTTCAATATTGATATTTGAATATTGATATTACCGTAAGCCGAGACTGGCTTGGAAATGAAAATATACAAAATATTCTCAGATTTTGAACTGTATAACGAGCACTCACCCAGTCGAGAATACTGAGTCTAGTAATCATGAATAAAAAATTAAAAGAACTTGAAGCGACATGGATGCGAATTTGTTATTACTAATGTTCTCATAACAACAGGCTAGAAAGAAACTCAAGGCAAAGGGTTACTAAAAGATGCGTGTGGTTTGATTTTAAGAGTAGTGAGTAGAAAGTGATGATTATGCGGGTATGGCTATAGATAATAACTGATTAAAGACTTGAAGGAGTTAGGATTATTGTGTTCGGAAAAGCATCTATACGCTAGTCTATTCTCCAATGTAGAAGAGGTATATGAAGGTGATTCAAATCACTGGGCGTAACAAGGTAGATTTTGGCTTCAAGAGTCTGATTTGGTTTGTTTGGTTGATTTTGTTTCGCCGTATATCAACCTCTATTGGTTATTTAATGCCGAAATCTAAATATTTTGGACACAATTGTATGGCTTCAGCTAAATATATTTTGAATGCAGTTGTATGCCTTCAAGTAACGATAAAATGTGTTTTTTTCATTTTTCTATATCACGTATTATTGGTAATTCTACAATAAAATGTATTGCTTTAAAAATTCATTGCTGGTTAGTTGATTTTGTTTAGCCACATATCAACAACGATGGGTTATTTAATGTCGTAATCTAAATATTTTGAATACAATTTTATGGCTTCAACCAAATACATTGTTAATCCAATTGTGTGCCTTCTAAATAAATATATCTTGAATGAAACAGTATGCCTTCAACTACAGATAAAATGTATTGTTGGTCATGTTGCTATAAAATGCATTTTGGGTAATTCTTCTGAAAAGTTTATGTTTGTTATATCTTAATATAAAATGTATTACTGATCTTTTTGCTTTAAAATTGTTTTGTTGGCAAATGCACTACAAATATATATAAATATGTATTACTGGATACATTTTTCTATGAAAATGTATTGTAATATTTTCATAATTTTTTGCTTTTGTTTGGGGGTTCACTATTTGCCCAAAGCTGGGATCCTAACAGGTGCTACCACCCCCAGGTCATCGTGGACCTGAGAAGAACTGCAAATAAAATGTTGTCCACAGTCGTCAAAACCTGCAATCTTAAAATCAAAGGCCCTTTTTTTCAAATTGCAAACTGTTACATCACTCGCATATCCATATAAAAAACTTACATCAAGTAAAATAATGGTTTTAAAGGAAACGTTTTACGCCTCAAACGTTAAGGAAAATTATGG
>OZ038490.1:97966085-97973585 GCA_964036315.1 Acanthosepion esculentum | reverse complement strand
AAAGGTATGACTCCTCTTCTTCTCCCCCATCTATGGGTAAATAGTAAGACAGACCGGCTTCTATTGCCTTGGATAGCAACTGTTCTACTGCAGAAAGAAATGGTAACGTACTGCGGCAAAAAAGATCTACCTCGTCAGTCATATATTGAAAGATACATGATCGCCTAAGCGTGTATTACGCATGGCACATAACTGATCCCTTTATTTTTCTAAAACTTCGTCGCTGCTCATATGATATTCTCAGTATCCTTCTGTAGAAAACGATTTCTGTTGCTTCAAGTCTCCTCACAATGGATCGATAGGAGCGAAATCGAAGTCCACTGCTGATATTATAAATGCCAATATGCAAAGAATCATTGAAGCGCTTAATAATAAATCCATAGAGAGAGATATAAACTTAGACATCAGGAATTCTTTTGATACGGTTTAACATAGATGGCGACATTGAAGACAAGTTTAAAACGAGGCCTCACAATTGCCTGAATTTCAATATTAGTATATGGCATCAAACTGAAGACAGAGATACAGCTGAATAATACTGGAAATAATAATAATAATAATAATAATAATAATAATAATAATAATAATAATTGATATGGCAGTCCCTGCTGACTACAATGTATCTTTGAAGATATTCGAAAAACTGTCAAAATACAAGGACTTTGAAATAGAAATCTCAAAAATGTGGCACATGGGAACATCAACAATCCCTGTTGTAGTTGGAGCCCTTGGACTGGTTGGAAAAGATTCCAGTAGGCTCATTGAAGGGATCCCTGGAAGTTCATACCTCAAAGAGATACAAAACATTATTCTGACAAGCACAGCCCACACTTTACGAAGGGCTTTATCTATGTAATTATTTTTATTTATTTATTTTTTTGCAGTGGAAAGTGTCATGATGCCATTTCTAACCTTAAGTCCCTGGGCGGGACCCGGAAAGAAATGTGTAAACGCCAGATATCAAAGGAAATAATAATAATAATAATAATAATAATAATAATAATAATAATAATAATGATAATAATAATAATAATATATGGGCGTGCTCTTGGATCTTCTTCGAGAGTCGTCCTAAATCTGGTAACTTGAACATAATTACCCCTTGGCGGTCAAGGTTAAAACGCAAATCTCTAACAATTTCAATGAATGCGAATAAAATTTCAAACCGGATCGGTCGTCTCCCGGGTCAACAAGGGCCGCGTCCCTCAGAGAGGAACCAGTCTAAGGACGAAAAATCCTTCACTGGAACAAACTCTTCAACAAACTAAGAGACATTAGGTCACCAAATCCGGACTATTGCCAACCTTGGACCAAGTGACTCAATACTCAAGTGTTATGTAATATCAGTCCCCCTATATGGCAATGAATACCGGACAATTTCCTCCCAGATGAAGAAAAGACTTGAAGCACAGAAATGTGTTTCTACACAAAGTTGCTGAGAATACCATGGACTAAACATGGGAGCAACGAGGAAGTTTAAAAAAAAATGAAATAAAAAGGGCAACTTTACTTAACATCAGGAAGAAACAGATGAAACTTCTAAATTAGGTAAGGGGGCTTACAAAATTTGATACTATATTGAAAGCCGTAGGAACGGCGGAAAACGCATATGCTACCAAACTTGCTTGAATAAATGGATGACGGAGTATGGTTTTGTAGAGATAGCAGAAAGAGCTACAAGCGTAATAAATTTGTTGAAAGTTGATTGCCAACAAAACTAAAGAGACAGGGGATATAGAATATTATTTCAATAATAATAATAGGAGTAATGGGAACGATGAAACAGAATACTGATATACATATTAATAAAATCTCAGGAAGCCCGTCACAATTTTCGACACAAGAGATTACGCTCATGTTTATGTGTTCACATCCCCGACAAAAAAATGTGACAATGTAACGTTTTTTTTTAGAAAAAACCGTTCCTTTACCTCAAGCGCCAGGTAGACTATTTAGCGTTGGATTGAAGCATACAGCAAATCAGAAGAAAATGAGAGTAATGATAATAATAATAATACGTTATTGGCACAAACTGAATATAAAACCCGGCATGTCAGAGTGGGCCAATATCTGCACTGGAAAATGTGCATCTTCTACGGGAAGGAAACTGAAAGAAACTTGTACGAACACCACCCAGACCCGGTTACGGAGATAGGATCTGTTACAATTCTATCGGACTACACAATACACACTGACAGAACAATCAAAGCCAACCGCCCAGACAATGTTATTAAAGATCACAAACAAACAAAATGCTTCCTTATTGATATGGCAGTCCCTGAAGACTGCAATGTATCTTTGAAGATATTCGAAAAGGTGTCAAAATACAAGGACCTTGGAATAGAAATCTAACAAAATGTGGCACATGGGAACATTAACAATCCTTATTGTAGTTGGAGCCTTAGGATTGGTTGGAAAAGATTCCAGTAGACTAATTGAAGGGATCCCTGGAAGTCCATGCCTCAAAGAGATACAAAAGATTATTCTGACAAGTACAGCACACACTTTACGAAGGGCTTTATCTATGTATTTCTTTTTTTTGCGGTGGAACGTGTCATGATGCCATTTCTAACCTTAGGTCCCTGGGCGGAACCCGGAAAATATGTGTAAACGGCAGATATCAAAGGAAATAGAAAACAAAATAATGACTACAACAATTGGATTGGAAGCATACCTCACAATAACCAATAACCTCTCCTACAAATAGTAAAACACCAAATTCACTCCATCAACAAAGATGGTGCACTCTTCAATAAACAGCTTAATAAACCTACGAACAAAAAACGAAGCTATTTGCATCTACGACAAACGAATAAAGGAGAAAGTTAGAGGATGGCCAAATGAAATTACAAATAACTCGGAAGACAAGGTGTTGGATCGAAAATATATAAAAAAGAATGAAAGAAGCAGATGTGAACCAAAAGAAAACACATCGGTGTCTGAACAGCAATGGGATGAAAGCTGAGACAGAAGGCCCAATTATAACTGCTCAGGACTAAAGCCTTGCTACCGAATCCTATCCGCGTCACATACTCAAGGATGAAACTAAAATCTGATTAATCTGTCGAGCATATTATCTCAGGATACCCGGAACTAGCAAAAGAATGAATATACCCGCAGACATAACTAGGTAGTGATATATGTGCACTGGAAGATATGCAGGAAGCTCAAAATGGAATTCTCTGAGAGATGGTATGACCACCAATCAGACACAAATACGCAAAATAACGATGTAACTATCCTCTGGGACATACCAATTCAAACTGATGGGGAAATAAAGGCCAACAGACCACGTATTATCATAAAAGACAATCATTTAGCAGTACCATCTGAGAGAAACTCCTTCACGAAAATTATCGTGAAATTGTCTACATGAAAGGATTGAGATTAATAGGATGTGGAGAATGAAGCAGAAGAAGAAGAAGAAGAAGAAGAAGAAGAGAAGAAGAAGAAGAAGAAGAAGAAGAAGAAGAAGAAGAAGAAGAAGAAGAAGAAGAAGAAGAAGAAGAAGAAATAAAGAAAAAGAATGCTTGGCAATATTCAACAATATTGATAAAATTTATTAATAGAAAATATGAATACATTTTTAAACATAACTTTAAGATGACAACATTGGTCAATATTGTCAAACACTTTCGAAACATTGGTCAATATTGTCAAACACTTTCGAAACATTGGTCAATATTGTCAAACATTTTCTTTTCTTAAATCGCGATCTTTTCTAAGTGCTGAAAAATATTGGTATATTGTCAGTCATTTTGTTTGTTTATAATAATAATAATAATAATAATAATAATAATAATAATAATAATAATAATAATAATCAAAATGATTCTTGTAACCCCACCAATATATTGCAACACTTATGGAAGAGCGCTATTTAAGTAAAAAATGAAGACAGTATTTAACAACATAACAATCCACTCTGGAAGAATTCCATAAGATTTGTACTAAAATATTTGATAATTTGGTTTGGTTTGTTTTGTTTTATGGCATATCAACTTCAACAGGTTATGTAATACCGACAATATTTTTATTGGTAGTAACCATTTTGTTAAACGTATAGCTTCTTTTATTTTTCAAAAATGCATCACTGGTAATATTCTTTTACCAAGTATTTCTGGTATTTACACCTATTTGTACGCTTTCATAGTGTTTTTACACAAGTTTTGAGGTTAACTATTTGCCCGTTGCTGAGACCCTAACAGGTGCTACGACGCCGAGTCAGGATGGACCTGGGAACACCAGAAATTGAGTTGGTTCCACGCTCCTCAAACCTGATCACAGGCCTTGATGTTGGACGTATTTTATCGTCTTACCCAAGACGTGGATCTAGTTTATCGTCATAACCAGGACGGCTAAGATATTTGATTAATAACTCTTACTTATTAGTGAACTAGTAGTAAAGTTTTACAAAAAACAAAGCGATGTTTGATACATTCCAATATTTAGTGTAGTCGAACCTATAATTATAAATGTGTCGCACTTACTCCAAGTAGGAACAAAGTGATTAAGCCTAATCTCAGAAAAGTGGAGCTATAACAGCAGCATGTTGCAAATATAAGTTAAACATAGCTTAATCAAGCCCTGGACTACAAATATATACATTTTATTATGCTTAGAACTCATCGGCAGTAATATTTTATCGTAGCTTTTTCATTATTGTTCGAACGTAGTTTGGTTTGGTTTGTCGTGTTTTACGTCATATCAAACTAAATGGGTTATTTAAAGCCGACAACATTTTTTTTCCTGGTAATATTTTGTTCTGTCTAAAATCTATTTCTGGTAATATTTTTCCTCAAAAATGTATAGCTGGTAATATTATTTTAAAAAATGTATTGATGGTAGTATTTTCTTTCAAAAATATATTGCAGGTAATTTATTTTCATCAAAAACTTATATCTGGTAATAATTTTTTACGCAGTATTTCTGGTATTGAAACCTATTTTTACACTTTTATAATGCTTTTTACCTGAGTTCCGAGGTTAACTATTTACTCATAGCTGGGACCCTAACAGGTGCTACTAGTCCGGGTCAGGGTCGACCTGGGAACATCAGCAATTAAGAGGTGGTTCCACGCTCCTCAAAACTCCCTGAGCAGAGGCTTTGCTGTTGGACGTAGTTTATCGTCTTACCCTGGACACGGATGTAGTTTTTCGTCATACCCAGGACTGTGTTCGAACGTAGTGAATTTGTTATATCTTGTCGCATAATTGTACTACCACAGCATCTTTTTCTTGTAATAAAAATTATGATACTGCATATTTGTTTTTTTTATTCTGAAATCGTTCTTTATTATACTCATGATTCGCTTGTTCGCCTTTGTTGTGCTATACATTCGAATGAACACGTATCATTGTTAATACTTCGATCGCTTTTCTTCATTATTTTGTGCGCATGCGTATGCGAACATCGTTGCATTTGTCCCGAAGTTATAATTTATATCACGAGTGCGCGCATGCGTGCTAACACCTTTCCAAGCCCCACTACAATAAATAATTGTAAATCGTCATTACAGCGACAAGAGGAACGTTCGCCTTACGAAGAGATGGCATTTCTTCGCGATTGATTCAATGTTAGGCGTTTCTAATTTATTGAACCCAAGCGCACGAACAAATTTAATCGATAAATCCTCATGTACATTGATATGATCACCATTATTTTTGTTCTTATTGTTCAGTATGAGGGAACATGGAAGAGATATGTGTGAAATTATGGACTTAACAAAGATTCATATTTGTAGCCTACGATAAGTTTAGAAGTGTGTTCTTTTCCCGAAAACATTTTTGTCTGTATTCAAACAGTAATTTAATACTTCGCTTCAATATCGTTATTAAGTCGACTGTAGAAGAGACCGAGAAATAGCTCAGTATTTAACAGCCATATTATTTTAAAAGTGAAAGATCTAAACTATATATTCAACCCTCATTGGTATGAGGTTACTCCTACCGTCCGAATACTTCAACTACTTCAACATGCCTTGTACGACAAGGCATAACATGCCGTACCCACAACGTATTTAGAGTGAATTTAAATAACGCCATCGTTAATTTTAAATAACGCTGTCTTTGTATGTAGTTTTAATAACGCCATCTCTCTACATAATTTTAAAAGGGAAAGCAGCAGGTCACCTACTTGACGGGCCTGAGAAAATATGACGGAATGTGGTGATCGGAGTTTTGGCCATGATATGAGAGTTCCTAATATTGACATGGGTGGTGAAGAGACATGATCGCAGACAGAGCACGTAAACAATAAAGATATATGATTTAGATAACGCCATCTCTATACATAGTTTTAAATAACGCTATCAGTATACATGATTTTATTTTTTAATTCGTTTTGTACGTCTTATCAATCCTAAAAAGGTTATTTAAAGCTAGAAATTAATTTTAGGTTATAAGATTGTGAATTGCTAAGGCTTTCAAGTCATCATTCAAGCTTCAAAGTCTTTATAATTCTACAAGACTAGCCAACCATGTGTGGAAATTAAAAGATAAAAAAAAATAATAAATATCCGATAGTAAACTGGAAAATATTTTTTTTAAAAAGCCAAAACTTGCAGCAACAGTAGTGATACCTGCAAATTCTGCCTTGAGGAAAAGTTAAAAATAATAACATTTCCAGATCAAAAACAATATACAGAATAAACGATCTAAAAAAAGGTACTTTTTGAGTTCGTACGAACCAGGATGATAGTATGTACATTTTATTTACTCTCCCTCCAATACAATTTCAATAGTCTTGCTTTTCTCCTCCCCTTCACTTACACATCAAAGCTGTGCGTTTATATGTAAATAATAAAGAGTTACGAAATAATCTGGCCCTTATCGCTTGAGTATAACGAGAAGCTGAAACCAAGGTAGCTTGTTTGGCTGATCAAACTTTTTTAATTTAGATTTTTAAACTTGACACGATAAATTTTTATTTTCTTTATACGTGTATAGAGCATTTTTTAATACAACTGTTTCTTGGTCTAATACAACTCTAAGCAATAACTGTTTTATAATTACATATATATATATATATATATATATATATATATATATATATATATATATATATATATATATATATATATATATATATATATATGCACAAAAAGAGAAAGAAGAAAGAAGAGACAGATTAAGAATCCACATTTCTTAGCATTTACTTTTTTAAAACTTGCTCAATACAACGTAGAGCAAAATATTATTTATCTAGACATGAATTAAATCCCGCCTACCTCCACCCTCTGACCTTATCTTTAATTGTTCTATTTTAATTTGGATCTGCCTTTTAATTGGTTAATCAAGACATGTCCACAAGTATGTTTTGTAATTTTAAAATTAGGTTTTTCTCCCTTCTTTTTAACTTTCAAATGAGGTAACGATTTGTTTTCTAGTTTCCTAAATAAATCATTTTCATCATAAGTTATCTATCATCGCTCGATGAGGGAAAATTTAAAGTTCCGAAACATGAAAGATTTTGCGAAGCAATGTAAAATATTATAAAAAA
>OZ038490.1:97938585-97961085 GCA_964036315.1 Acanthosepion esculentum | reverse complement strand
AGGGATAAATAGGAAAAGGAACAGAATAAAGCAAAAGAAAAAAGTGCTTGTAATACAAAATGGAAAAAGGATTTGGGTACAAATAAAAGAAAGAAAGAAAGAAAGAAAGAAAGAAAGAAAGAAAGAAAGAAAGAAAATTGGGATAAAAAAGGAAAAGGGAAAGAAGAACACCAAATGAAAAAAATACGTCCGTGTAACAAAACAAGGATAAATAGGTGAAAACCTTAGAATGAAAGAAAGAAAGAAAGAAAGAAAGAAAGAAAGAAAATAAGGATAAAAAGGAAAAGGAACAGAATAAAGCAAAAGAAAGAAAAACGTGCTTGTAATACAAACAAGTTAATAAAAAGATTCGTCTATCCATATAAGAAAGAAAGAAAGAAAGAGAGAGAGAGAGAAAGAAAGAAAGAAAGGAAAAAGAAACAAAGAGAACTGTGATTAAAAAGGAAAAGGGGAAGAAGAAAACAAAGGTCCCGTAAAAAGCAAGCTTAAATAGGTGAAAACCTGAGAAAGAAAGAAAGAAAGAAAGAAAGAAAGAAAGAAAGAAAGAAAGAAAGAAAGAAGGGAGTGACAGAAAGACACAAATAAATAAAATTTCTAATAAAAAGAAATATACAGACAGGGAATGAGTTGAAAGAAAAGAACGAAGTCACAAGTTAGAAGGATGCATAACGAAATAAGAAAAGAATTAATACAGAAAAAGAGATAAAGAATTGAAAAAGAAAACGTCAACGGTCTCAAGTCAAACATTAAACAAAAAGAAAAAAAAGGTCCCTAAAAAAACCTCTTAGTTACGATGAAGTGCAAATAAGCAAAAAGGAAACAGAAGTAAAAAAAAAAAAAAAAAAGAAAAAAAAGAAAAGAAAAGAAAACAGTTGCCTTGACTAAACCCCGAAAAATAAACGAGCAAGCAGACGAGGCAAATTGAATGTTTCTTAGCATTGAACATGACGGACAAAACATTCCATTTCCTGTTCAGAACTCAGAGACGAATATACCAGATGGCGCTGCGTGCCCCGCTTGCTGATTGGTCATCCGACCATGTAAGATGTCTTATTCGATTTCCCTTTGTCGTCATGTTGGTTTTTATCTGCCTGTCTAAGATCTTGACGATGAAGCCGAGAGAACTTTCCTTTTCATTTGTCCGTATGCAATCAATGGACCCTTTATACTTCAATAACGCGAGGCTGGGAAAAGCTGGCATCCTGCGTTAAAACATATTAATGTCACTCTGTTGAGTAAAATCCGATCTGTACACAGTATCAAAAGATTTGCATCGAGGTTTTAGTACAAGGAACATAGCACACACGCATATGAACCTTGGTACATCAAAAATTTGTCTATGTTGAGCACATTGCGTTATCCAGGATTTTGTCAATTAGCATAGAGCGTAGGTCTAGATGATTGGTATTAGACCTTTTCATAGTTAACTGATATAATAATTGTAATGTTAACCGTGTTCAGCATGCCTCGACTGAGAAGCCATTGACTTGTTACGCTTGTCTTCCCCTCCTGTGTATCTGAATCGGGTTTAAAGTGTAGTAACAGTTATCTTAAATAATGGTGATGATAATATATATATATATATATCCTTATAAATCTGATCGAGCAGAAAGTGCCACACTAGTTTTCTCCACTCCCTACTCATAGGGCTGGAATGACACTGTAGTATATGTCTCCTCATATCTAATGACAATAGTAATATTAGTCGTTTCCTTACGAAAATTACATTCAATATTCTTCGACCGAGTCGCCAGTTCTGGTTTCGTTTGGTATTTATAAAAATAATTTTTTATAAAAAAAAAGAACGTCTAAACATAAAAAAATGTCTTTTTTATAGATAGAAATATTTAAGTAAATGCTATATTTATAATAAACAGTATTAACGGCATTTACTGGCCTGAATGTCCTAGAAATTTTCATATATATATATATATATATATATATATATATATATATATATATATATATATATATACTAAAACAAAATTTGTTTGAAGATTTTATAAATTTCAGCCGAAAGAAACTCTGGCTAATCAGTCAATGACGGCTTTTATTATCATTATCCTTACAATCGAAATGGTCTGTTACTATGCGAAAATTTTCATATATATTAAAGTTTATTACACTGGATTTGGACGTAGGAATAAAAGATATAAAGTAAGATATCAAAGTCTGCGAGATGAGATTTAACATTGTTTCCGGGCAGTGTATTCTCTAAATATATAGATTTGCATGGACACCCTCGAGATGATGAAATGGTTTGCTAGCTTGTGACGCTAGAACAATTACGAATGAGTAGTGAGTTCGATCCTCCGGTGGTTGCCCCATGCTTTTGGCCTCGTGCCACATCTAAGCTAGGCTTAGAAAATCCTTATATGGATTTGCATTTATCTAATTTTAGTAAAACAGCTTTTGGCAGGACGAGTGATAACGTTCTAGTTACAAAACCGTGTAAAATTATTCTGTAACGTCAGATTAAAGTGCCGACCAATTAAGTTGCGATACAAATGTCTAAATTATAAACTCTGTTTCATATGACCTGAACGTTGAACAAAGAAGATGGAGTCACTGACTGCCTGGATACCCTAAATATTCTTCAGGGCCAATTACATTGCATATCCGTCTCTGAATTTTATCAAGGACCTTGAGACAATCAGAAGGGGTCCCAGATCATATATGCCAGCAATACTCCAAGCAAGGGTGAATGGCTGATTTATAGATTTGAAATTTCCTGGCCCGGAACAGGGAGCTATCTTTCCTTGTGGTGGACAAAGCTATTTGTTCCATCTCAGGTCAGCAGTCAATGTGAGACCGAGCAGTCGCAAAGAGGTGATCTCGTGGAGTTTAGCGTCAGGCATTCTAATGGAGGGATTGTTCTCTGTAGTGAGTAATAGAGAGCAGTTTTGTTTTGGAGGCATTAAATTTAACCAGCCAATTCCTGCTCCAGACCACAACCGTTTGGAGGTCCTTTTCGAGACAAACGGCCAGGTTAGTTTTGTCAGCGACACTAGATTGTTTTTTGAGGCAGCAGTTAATCGTAGTGTCGTACGTGTAGATGCATTTCCATTGCTTTTGCGTACATCTTTTTTTTAAAGTTTCTTTTGTTTCGCCTTAACTTTATAATGGGTGTTTTTTACTCTTAATGATTTCCAATAAAGATTTCTTGTCACTTCTCATCCAAATTGAAGATATTTTCATTTGTGAGAAAATTGTTCAACATTCACTCTCATATAATACATTACGTATTATACAAGAATTCACCACTATCTGTTTTTCTAACTCATACGACCTTGGGGAATTTCTACATTAATCTTTCACTATTCCTATGTGCTTTCGGATTTCTGTTTCATATTCTCCGTCTTCTGTTATTTGTAGTAATGATAAATATATATATATATATATATATATATATATATATATATATATATATATATATATATATATATATATATATATATATATAGAGATATTATGAAATGGACAAAATCCGACAATTATTTTAAGTCATTTTTTATGTTTATACGTTCTTTTTTATAGATACAAATATTTAAGAAAAGACTCTATTTATAATAAACAGAAAATGGTCTGTTTATAATAAACAGTATTAACGATATTTCATCTATGAAAATTTCTCGGACATTTATTATAAACAGAACATTTACTTAAATATTTGTATCTATAAACGATCGTATAAACATAAGAAATGTCTTAATACATATATATATATATATATATATATATATATATATATATATATATATATATATATATATATATATATATATATATGCCAAATGTTTCAACAAAATTGTCTAAATCATGTAACGCCAAAATTGTCTTATTGTTAGAGTAAGCTTTCAACCGTTCTATCTTAAAAAATGATAAAACATATCTTACTGGAGTTTTCCGAAGCTTTTATAACACTATTGGACTATAGTTTGAACAATAAGAATGTATTTATCTTTAACCCAAAATCCTGATTCCCCTTGCTGTTGTGACCTCATGATTTCAGTTTTTCTGTCTACTGTTCCCTATTTTTTAACTTCACTGTTCTCTTGATTCTTCTTGAATGGACATTGAAGATGGAAGCTGGAGTATAAATGTTGATACTATTACTAAAGGACTGAATGATCTTTTTCGACTGACCATTGCTCAATTGTGATGACATAGTAAAACTGACACAAAACCATTTTAGCCTGTTCTTTTTGAGCTGAATAACTGAAAGTGGTCTTCACTGATTCCTACGACAAATGGTGGCAAGATGGCTAAACGGTTTAACTGAAAACCCGCAAAAAAGAAACTCAATTTAGCGATTTTTTAGATATCAAACATTTTGTGGAATGGATATTTATCCCATGCTGTTATACGATTTGGACAATTTTACTGTTGTACTCGGTATATATATATATATATATATGTATATATATATATATATATATATATATATATATATATATATATATATATATCCAAACTGATGAGCTGTGATACAGCGAAACAGTCTGTCTGTGGATGACAATATATGCTCCTGAAAAATTTATTTCGGTTGAGCTCTCTGGCGAGGATGTGTGGGTTTTTAAACAGTGACTATTACGGCTAATAATGCAAGACTCTTCGGTAAATCGAATCGAGTTCTCTCAGTCACTGTGTGTTTATCTAAAAATAAATACGCTTAAATTCACCTTCTTCTATGCCGTGCGCCAACGGCTTCAGGGTAAAATTTCCGACTGACGCGAATTCAGCCGGTTTTCGATTCTAGCCAGAGGCAACCGCACGTCTAGCCACACTGATGAGCTGTGATACAGCGAAACAGTCTATCTGTGGATGACTATATATATATATATATATATATATATATATATATATATATATATATATATATGTTCTATTAGAAATACATCTATAAATATTTAGGCCGGTTTCCTGATACCAAAAGAAGGTAGAATGTCCTTATAAACATAATTCCAGAAGACTATGGCTGTACCTCAATACACCAACTCTTAACAAATATTGAAAATGTCTTCTGCTTGCTTCCATACGCGTATGCATTCGCCGCACCATTGACTAGGAATCCGTTTCGAATACTCCTCCATGGTGTCGAATGGTTTCACAGGGCTCAATCACACGTTGATGAAGTGTCTCTTATTAATGCCTGCTGCATAAACAATTGTTTTAGATACTCCTCTATCTATCCATCTTTTGTTATATGTCTCCTTGTGTATCGTGAACAAACTAATGTGACTAAAATGTGCCGGATCCCCATCATGCATTAACCACGTCTTCGTAATAGGAGGGGCAGTGAGTTCGAAATAAAGTCCCTGTACACAGCTCTTTTAAGACGTGCTGGGAGAACATATGGACCTACCTGACAGTCATCGAAATTTTCAGCCCACCCATTCGCTCATCCGTAATCGAGTATTAAAAGACAAACAACGGATTGGCAGTTTGTGCAATAAACCATCGGTAAAAGCTATCCTGTGGTGTGTAAACAGAGGGCAAAAGACCATGCACACCTTGCAAATGATACGGACACAGTAGCTGCTCTTGAAGTAAACTCCATTCGCTACTATGAGATGAACGATGCTAGGGCTACTTGCCATGTGTTGATACCTGGACCGTCCCGGACAATCTGTAGAAAGTATTCTTCGTGGTCAGGCTTATGAACGGATCTCGGTCTTCCTTGATCCATATTTTGTGTTACCATGGGTCCTGTCTCAGCAACGCGGCGATAAACAGCAACAAATGTTGGATGATTCGGTTACATTCGATCTGGAAACTTGAACTCATACAACCGTGCAGCCTCGTGTCCATTACCATTCGCGCGAAAAAAACATATCTGCCATTTGCCAGCTCACGATATGAATATCCTTCCATTGTTAAATGGAACACTTCTCAGTTAAATCACTACTAAACACGTTATACTTTGAATACAGACTACCTACAAATGTACACGAATAAGAAATATTCTAATCTATACGGCAACACTGCGCCGTCTACCACAAAGTTTCGTTAAACTCAATAACTCAAAAATTGAGTATTCGCGGACATGTGTTTATATGGACCTTTATCTTGTTTCGGCGTGAAGAACCCACACCATAAAATTTTTAAATGTATTTTTGATACACCCTCTATATATATATATATATATATATATATATATATATATATATATATATATATATATATATATATATATATATATATATGAAGAAATATAGTCTTAAAATGTGCTATATTCATGGGATATAGTGCTCAATATCAGAGATACAGCGTGTGTAAATATAAAAGTGAACATAGAAGTCAACACTTAGAGGCGACAGTCTGTTTCATGCTAGATGCAATCGTCATGCCACCGATTCCTTGTCAGTGGCTTGACGATAGCATCTAGCATGAAACAGACTGTCGCCTCTAAGTGTTGACTTCTATGTTCACTTTTATATATATATATATATATATATATATATATATATATATATATATATATATATATATATATATATATATATAATTTTACATTTTAATTTAATTACCCATTCACAGACTTTTTCATAATTTGCAAATGTTCAAAATGTATGCTTGTATATTTTGTTAGTATCTCGTCAATGTATAGCTTGTAACTTTTGCCTCTGTTTCCTAAATATATTTATATAAACTACCTTTATAGACGAAAGAAAAACATATACAAATTTGACTATTTAGATAGTAAACCGCTTGGTATAGTGTAGACGGTGCCTATATTTCTAAACACTGTTTGTAAATATAAAATTCAAATAAAAATGAACATTTTGTCAGTAAAATAAAACGACGGCTCAAACGGATATTAAATACCTCTTTCTGGTTGAGTCTAATGTCACAATTTGATACTGACACCTTGAACACGACTTTAGATCAATTTTGCTTTTAGTTAATAGTCGACTAGGAAGCTTGTAGTTTATACTATGCGCTTGCTACCAAAATGTCTTATGTTTTGTGACAATACATCGTGGTTCATCGAGTTCTCTTACAATCGCCTCACTGTATAAGTTTAAACACAGGGTTGTGAATTTTAACGCCCCAAATCGAAACTGCTCGCTTTTAATCGTATGATGGAACCTTAAAGGTAAAAATCGACCCTTGAACTCTGGTCTCATCGTCGAAAAGCCATGCCCTAAATACTCGTCCAAGTGCCTATTGACCGGGATTAAAATTAGTTATCAGAAACAGCAGAGTAAAACAATTAAATTCAACCAAAATAAAATACATAAACTTTCAATTTCAAAGAACCTAGCGAATTTAGGTGAAACGAAAGAATCTACTTATAGTAAAGAGAGAGCAAAAAAACTCCATAAAGTTAGAAAAGGGGTTGAAATATTAGGTTTATTTTATTTTACGGCATATCAACATCAATGAGTTATTTAATGCCGACAACATTTTTAGGATAGATTCGTATGAATAGAATATGTATTCTTTGGTTTATTTTGTTTTATGGCATATCAAACTCAATAGGTTATTTAATGCCGACAAAATATTTTATTGCTGGTAATATTTTGTTTTGTCAAAAATCTGTTTTGGTAATATTTTTCCTTCGAAATTGTATTGCTGGTAATAATTAAGAAAAATGTATTGCTAGTAATAGTTAACTATTTGCCCATAGCTGGGACCCTAACATGTGCTAACACCCTGAGTAAGAGTGGATCTGGGAAAACCAGCAATTAAGAAGGGGGGTTATACCCTCCTCAAAATCTCCTGATCAGAGGCCTTGCTGCTGGATGTAGTTTATCGTCTTACCCAGGACGCGCATGGAGTTTAACGTCTTACCCAGTACGAAGAAAAGGAGTTGAATAAACCATGCTAAAAGTAATGAAGGTGGAAGACAAGGATGTGATTCCATACCAGTTTTTTAATCAATTCATCTCAAGTAAGGCAATAAAATCACTAAAGTGCAAGCGGGTACTGAGTTCCTGAGAATATGAGAATGCACCCATACCAAGCGTTTGTTGCATCTTCCTTTGCTGATACTCTGCAGCATGATACAAGATGTTCAATTGTTTCTAGTAATTTATCACAAAATCTGCATTTCAGGTTTACATAATTTTTCAGTATGTGCGCTTGGTAATTTCTAGTTAGCAAGCATTGGTCTGCACAGCAAGAATAAAACCTTCGGTTTCCGCTTTTAACCCTGCACTAATACTGAGGGGTACGAGGTTTGTCTACATCAGCTTGTTTGGTACGAAGAGGATATTGTCCATGAAGAGACTTCTCTTGTCATCGTCTTTGCATTTGGTACATTTTTTTTAATTTTTTTATTATTATTATTATTATTATTATTATTATTATTATTAGTAGTAGTAGTAGTAGTAGTAGTAGTAGTAGTAGTAGTAGTAGTAGTAGTAGTAGTATTATATCCATTGATTTCTGCTGTATACTTATTTCTTTCAAATTCCCGGCCAGAAACCTAAGGTCAGAAATAGCATCATGACATTTTCCACTGGGCAATTGAAAACAAAAACACATATTTTACATAGATAAAGTCCTTCATAAGGTGTGGGTTGTACTCGTGAGAATGTATTTTGTTTTGTTTTTGTATTTTTTTCAGTGATGGGCTACCAGGAATCCTTTCAATCAGTCTGTTGGAATCTTTTCCAATCAATCCGAGGGCTCCACCTACAACGGGGATTTTTTATGTTCTCAGGTGCCATATTTTTGAGATTTCAATGTATTTATATTTTGGTAGGTTTTTGAAGGTCTTCAAAGATACATTGCAGGAACTCCCCTGTCAAGAAGGAGGCAATTTTTGGTTTGCGGTATTTAATAACGGTGTCTGGGCGATTAGCTTTAATTGTCCTGTGTGTGTGCTTGTGTAATTATGATTATTTATATTATTTACAAGCGGACTATTGTCACCATCTTTGTTGTTGTCATCACAAAGTTTCGTCCGTTGTGATTCCGGCTTTCATCATGTGATTCTCAATCCGTTTGACGTTCAGGAAATTTAGAACTGAACCGTTTATTTAATCTACAATAATCAAATTTATTCTTCGATTTAGGGTTTTCTTAGGTATCTAGATTTAATTCCCAAGTCTCTGTGACTGTCTCATCCTGCCAAATAAAAAATTAAAAACAACCCTCGACTACTGAAGCCTTGGTCCTAGCTCACTAGAATCATCATCATCATTATTATTATTATTATTATTATTATTATTATTATTATTATTATTATTATTTTCTTTGATATCTGGCGTTTACACATTTCTTTCCGGGTCCCGCCCAGGGACCTAAGGTTAGAAATCGTATCATGACACTTTCCACTGCAAAAAAATAAATAAATAATAATAATAATAATAATAACAACAACAACAACAACAACATAGATAAAGCCCTTCGTAAAGTGTGGGCTGTACTTGTCAGAACAATTTTTTGTATCTCTTTGAGGCATGGACTTCCAGGGACCTCTTCATTTAGTCTACTGGAATCTTTTTCAGCCAGTCCAAGGGCTCCAACTACAACAGGGATTGTTGATGTTCCCATGTGCCACATTTTTGAGATTTCTATTTCAAGGTCCTTGTATTTTGACAGTTTTTCGATTATCTTCAATGATACATTGCAGTCTGCAGGGACTGCCATATCAATAAGGAGGCACTTATTTTGTTTGTGGTCTTTAATAACAATGTTTGGGCGGTTGGCTTTGATTGTTCTGTCAGTGTGTATTGTGTATTCCCATAGAATTGTAACAGTTCCTATCTCCGTAACCGGGTTTGGGTGGTGTTCGTACCAGTTTCTTTCAGTTTCCTTCCCGGAGGAGTTGCAATTTTTCCAGTGCAGATATTGGCCCACTCTGTCATGCCGGGTTTTATATTCAGTGGGTGCCAATATCGTGCAACCTGATAAAAGATGATCAATTATTATTATTATTATTATTATTATTATTATTATTATAATATTATTATTATTATTATTATTTTGTCCCGTCGTTTATGTTTTCTCATTAAGTGCCTCGTAGATACCCCTGAAGTTTAGGCGACTGCATGTTTTCTCAATACTTTAACACACTCCACAGAATTCTATATGTTTTTAGGAATGTTATCGTCTGGATTATCTCCATTTGTTTTTTTGCTTTTTTTGTTTTTTTTTAAAGATTTTATGAGCTTCTCGCCTTTTTTCATTTCTTTATTGTTAGCTTTCCATGTACACCTCTAAAGATGGGTACAGCTGTGAACTTTCATATGCCACATTCTTCAGTTCTGTTGTAAATTGGCTGCTACATCCGACCGATCGTTAGAAACCCGAACTCTTTGGTAACGCGCTCTTCTCGCTTGTGGAACTCCCTTCCAGCTCCATGTTTTCCGACCAATTTTAATCTCCAAACATTTAAATGAAATGCCAATCACTATCTACTGTCCTCCTCATTACTCTCGTCTCTTCTAGCTCAAGAGTAATGTTTCTATTACTAATTCTTCTAGACCCGGTAACCCGTTGTGTCTTAGTGGTATTACTGCCTTGCTTGGCGTGAAACTGATTTTCTTTTTTAAATTCTAAATACTTAACCATCTTTTCACGTTCTTTGAATTTTACACTACTAGCTAAAATAGCTTCCTACAATCAGAGAAAAGTTGTAGACATTCTCTAAAAACTTTGTATAAACATTTTCAGCAAGATATCTATTTTCTAATGTTTCTTTTTGTCATTATAAGTCCAGTTAAAATTCCTACTCTAGACATAGTTACATAGCGCTGACATTGAGAGGAAGACTTTAAGAATTTCCTGATGATTGTATTAGTAATAATATCTAAATTTTATTCATCGAATAATATTTTTTTTCACTATGTAAATAATTTAGTACAGTTCTCAGAAAATTTTATTAAACAGATTATTTTGATTTATTTCGATGCATCCATAACTTTTTCGTCTGCATTCGACTAATTTATACAAATGTCACTTAGCAGACGGCAACAAGACTTATGGCTGTTGCAGGCTTTCTCACTTACGGTCGAAATTTATTAAGGCAGGTATAAATGCTATGTATACAGACACGAAGGATTTAAAAAATAAAACATTATTCAGATTAAATATTTATGTTTTAACCGCGATTTCTCATCAATATATACAGGGTGTATCTAAATCCTTTTACAAACTTTATTGGGTTGGTTCCTCACGCCAAAACAAGGACAAAACTCGATATAAACATATCTCTGCAAATCCTTCGATTTTGATTTATTAAGTTTAACGAAAGTATATGGTAGCTGGCGCTTTCTTGCTATGCCTACTAGGTTATATTTGTCATTCCTATACATTTGAGTTTAGTCTTTCTCAACGTTTAATATGTGAGTTAACTGAGAATTATTCCGTTTAAAAATGGCAGGATATTCATATCTTGAGCAGGCAGATATGTTTTTTTTTTTTACATACGGCCGCGCGAATGTCAATAGTCGCGAGGCTGCACGGCTGTATCAGAATCGTTTTCCAGATCGACGACAGCCAAGTCATAAACCTTTACGTCAAGAATCGACTCAAAAGTTTGTAAAAGTATTTTTGATACACCCTGTATAAAAGGCTTGTAAGCATTTGTTCTCTGTTAAAAGTGAATACTGTTGTGTTCTGCTGATTTAAGATGGTGGTGAAGACAAACAAAAGTCCTCATGACGTGAATATATGAATGATGTCATCGCTAAACAGTGAAATGTATTAAAGGTTTTTTTCTTTTCTATTTGTTCACAACGATTAATTCTGATCTAAATTTAGTAATAGTTTGTATTCGCAACATTCCAGGGGATTTTGTATTTTTTTTTTCCTTTTTTTTTTTGCCTAAAATTCTGATTTGATGAATACAGTAAATATACAGTAATAGAAAAGGCTCTAAAACAGGGATGTGAATTCTCGTCGGATTTATCAAACCTATACAGTGAAACGATTCTGAGAAAAATCCTATCACAATTACTTATTGACGGATATAATCTTAAAAAAATATTAAATTATAATATTTTATAACATAATAAAAATTGTTTTACATCGCTATATAAAAATTTCTGTTTGGGAACTTAAAAGTGTCCCGTCATCAGACGATATTAGGCAACTTACGAAACAAATTTTTATGTAGCGTTGTAATATATATATATATATATATATATATATATATATATATATATATATATATATATATATATATATATTTAATATAATAATATATATATTTAATATAATAATATTTTTAGTTTTTAAAAATATGATTCCTTCGCTACATAAGAGTTCTCATGTTTCAAAAGCGAGAGCCTAGACCCCTAACATAATTTTTTAAGTTATGTAGAGTTAAGTTGTCTGGACCCGCTTCCTTGTCAAGCGAGAATTTGGGAATAATATATATATATATATATATATATATATATATATATATATATATATATATATATATATATATATGCTGTATAGACTTTAGTGTTGAGCCTTCAGTTTATTATATGTTATAAGATTTTAGTTTTTATTACTATTTGTGTTTATATAAATACATAGATACATATATATATATATATATATATATATATATATATATAGAGAGAGAGAGAGAGAGAGAGAGAGAGAGAGAGAGAGATCATGCAAATGATACAGTGCTTACAGAAGACACGTAAATGAAAATGCAAAAACTAAGGTAGTGAAGGAATTGCAAGAAGACACAATGCCTGGTTGTTCGTAAAAACAACGGACCAACATGCAAATTACAACTGAGATCCCAGAATAAAACCAAGTAACAATTTAAATATATGGCAAGTGTTTTAACAGAGGACGTAAAGTGCATCACCAAAATCTGATAACGCATTGGGATAACGAAAAATACTTTCCCAAAGTTAAGTAAAGTATTAAGAAACAGTGAAATATCATCAATAAGAAAGGAAGTAGTATTAGACTGCTAATTAATATCAGTTCTCCGATTTGACAGTGAATGCTGAACAATCTCCTCACAGATGAAGAAGAGACTAGATGCAACGGACATGTGGTTCTACAGAAAGATACTGGGAATACCATGTACCGGGCATGCGAGCATCGAGGAAATTTTAAATAAAAAGGAAACAAAAAGGAGATTTATATTTAGAATTAGGAGGAGACAATCGATATTTCTTGACAACGTCCTGAGGAAAAGGAGCTTGGAAAATTTGATAGCTACAGCACATATTGAAGGCAAGATGGACACAGGAAACATCGTATAAACTACCTAAAGATCTTGTGTAAATGGATGGCAGAACAAAATGTATAAAAATCAAATTATGGAGTGCTATAATTGCCAACATCCTGGAACATTGAAGATTTGTGCATATAGCATTTGCATCGTGGTCGAGTGGTACTCTTTAGACTAATTCCGAGTGTATAACCCTTCCACGTAGTTGGCTTTCATTTTGCAATATGTTTTAGATAATTTGCCATATTCAGTTTTGTTAGAATTTTCCGTTTGCCTGATTTACTGGTCGATACCATCCTCTATAAGAGACCTGAAGTAAATGAAGGGTTTTATAATAAATTTATCAGGTATAGAATATAAAGAGACTTTTTCTGATCATGACACCGGCCATAGGAAACCCAATCTTTTGTATCTAAAATAGTGAAATCTTTCCTAGATTTAATCTTAACGTATCACGGTTGCCTGCAAAAAAATCAGACATTTGTTACAAAATTTTTTGAAATATCAAAATGTAAGTCCAGAGATTTAGCTAAGAAATGTAGTAACAGCCGACGGAAAATATGGCACCGAAATATGAAGGCATATCAGATTAGCGAAAGTAAAACAAATATTAAGTAACAGAAGAATTTCGTCAGATAGAGAGAAAACTGTTATATACGTTATAGTGTTTATATCTATGAACATTAATGGGTATGTTGCAATCCTCATAAATACGTTAGACACTATTGTAAGTGGGGTAATATGCTAAGTAGTCAACCTTTAGAGGTGGTTTACCTACTTCACGCCGCTGGCGAGTATGTTATTTTGTTGATTTTATAAAGATTACCATTTCAAATCCACCCTCCGTTTTGGTTATTCTTCATTCAGTAACACTTTCTAGGTTACAACAAAAACAGTGATGAACTGCTATGTAATATCAATCCTCCAATATAATAGTAAATACTGGGCAATTTCTTCACAGTCTTCTAAGATCTGTTTCTACAGAAAAATGCATAGAATACCATGGACGGAGTATGTGAACAATGAGAACAATTTAAAGAAAATGGAAACCTAAAGCAAGTTTTTACTTAGAATCAAAGAGTGATATTTGAAGTTTCTAGGGCAAAAAATGAGGAAAACAGTTTTGGAAGATTTTACTCTAACAGGAAACACTGAAGTCATGATGGATAGAGAGAAATTGAATAACTAATAATATTACCTTGTGTAAATGAATAGCAGAACATGGACTGCTATGGATATTAAAAGGTAAAAATAACTTACAGCTACAAAAGATATTGTGTTTTGGAGAGCCATGCTCTAACACGTACAGCTAGGACACGGCACATAAAATGGAATTGCTCCTGTGATGAGTGGAATAGTGTTTTTGTTTCAATGCAACATTCTTGCAATGTGTATTTCCAGAACATACATTTTGAAAGTTTGACAGATTCTTTTGCTGAAAAGTGTTGTTTAATTAAACATGAATTATTATTTGATTTGATTTGATTTCTGCTGAGTACACACTTCTTTCCGGGTCCCAACCAGTGACCCAAGATTAAAAATAGCAAAACACGACATTTTGCACTGAGTATCTTATGGGAAAAAATAAACCTCTAAAATCCCACATATTTTGCGTAAAACCCTTCGCAGTTTGTTAGCTGTATCTGTGAGTAAAATACTGGTATTTCTTTAAGGCATCGGCTACCAGGAATCCCTTTAACGAGTCTATTGGATTATTTTTCCAATCAATCCAAGGGTTCCATGTACGACTGGAGTTGTTGATGTCCTCAGTTACCACATTTTTTAGATATCTATTTCAATGTACTTACATTTTGGTAGTGTTTTCAAGATTTTCAAAGATACATTACAATGTGCAGTGACTGCCATAATGGTTCTGTCTCTGTGTATTGTAAAGTCCCATGAAATTGGTACAGGTTCTATTTATGCAACCGGATCTGGGCGCTGTTCATACCAATTTATTAGTTTCTTTTCTGTAAAAGTTGTAGATTTTGTAATGCACATATTGACTCATGCCATGTTTTATATTCAGTGGGTGCCAATGCCGTGCATCATGACACAAGATGGTCAATTGTTTCTGGATTTGGGGCTAACACAATATTTTAGTATGTGAGCGTGATAATTTCTGGTTAGCAAGCATTGATCCTGTGCAGCAAGAACAAAATCTTAGGTTTCAACTTTTAACCCTGCACTACGTAGTCACTGAGGGTACGGAGTTTGTCTACATCCGCTTGTTTGGTACGGGAAGAATATTGATCGTAAACAGGTTAATTCTGCCATCGTATCTGTATCTGGTCGTTTGCATTTGCCTTTTCTTCGTTTTTTTTAATGTTTTTGCAGCTTCTGTAGGTGTATTCGGCATTTCTTCACACACTTGAAACACAATTTGAAGTTGTGGTCTCCTCATGTTCTTTGATGCCGATCATCATCAAGCTATCTTTGAAGGCCGACTGTAATTTTGTAAAAGAGTTCTGTGTGAACTCATCTTCTGCCGTCTTCGAATCTGGAAACATATAGAACATCAACATCAGCCTTGGGATGAGGCATGCGGTAGCATGTGGGAAGCTTTCTCATTTTGATGTCCATTCGCTTTATGTCAGCTACGATACAATTAAGGATGTTGAAACTCTATTGCACTACAGGGATAGTAAAGGTGTTCTATTTTTTTTTTTATTTAGTATCGTATTCAATAACAGGTGCACATTCCTGTACTATCCTTTTCTTGCTTTCTACTTCATCTAGGTAGACAGCATTACATCCCCTTCGCCTTTTCCTAGATATCTATAAGATTATTATTCTTATTATTAGTTTTTTTATTAAGTTCAATATTATTCTTACTTCGTTATTATTATTATTACTTCCTCATTATTACTTTATTATTATTATTATTATTAGTTCATTATTATTAGTAGTTCTTTATTATAATTATTAGCTCTTTTTACCATTATCATTATTAGTTCTTTATTATTGTTAATATTCATTCTTTATCAGTATTATTACTTCGTTATTATTATTTTTATTGTTGTTTTTATTATGACTTCCTTAATATTATTATTAGTTCTGTATTATTATCATTGTTATTATTAGTTCCTTATTATTATTTGTTCTTTATTATAATTATTATCTCGATAATTATCATTATTAGTTCTTTAATTTATTATTAGTTTTTTATTCTTATTAATATTAGTTCTTTATTATTATTATTTCTTTATTATTACGTCTTTCTTATTCTTATTCTTATTATTCTTATTATTCTTATTAGTTCTTTATTATTATTATTGTTATTATTTATTCCTTATTATTATTAGTCCTTTATTATAATTATTAGATTTTTATTATCACTATTATTATAAGTTCTTTATCATTATTATTAGTTCATTATTATTATTATAATAATTCTACTTCTTTAGAGTTGCTGTCTCGACATCGGTCGAGACAGCAAGTTGGTTTCTGTAATGCGACTGTCATTTTCAAAATCAGTACAAGTCGATATTAAGAGACAATATCATCATAAAAAATAACTGTATGAAGGAATGCAATGACCTGGAAATGAATATGATCAGGTAGAATTATATTAAATAGGATTAGGACTTATATCTTTAATCTGAAACGATTGTGTATTAACTTTTATGCATCAGTACTTTTTTTATATATTCCTAAAACAATAACATTGTATATTTTGAATGGAGCGCGACATTATATATAGGTTGTTTTACCCGACTCTGTCACTTAATATTAATCATGGAGACTGAGACGAACTCAGTAATACAAATGATTTCTATCTCCCGACACTGTGCCAATCGTGAGTCTCTGAATAATATGAAGTAATCAAATATTTGGCTCAATTTGTCAATGGCATTGCTACATATGATCTACCAACGTCAATGCTTGAATTCGAACATAGTAAAGCTCCATAAATTCATATACTGATTTTATTAGAGGCAAGCTCTGCCTAAATGAGAGATTAGACCGGCACAATTGCACCCATAATGTAAGCCAGTCCCAATGGGAGCCAAGAATAATAAATAGTTCCCTTCATCTTCTTCACTCTCTTATTCTGTAAATAGATGCATATGCAGTGATAGATAGATAGATAGATAGATAGATAGATAGATAGATAGATAGATAGATAGATAGATCCATCTTCTGTTTTGTTTTTTCTTTTGTTATGGCTTTGTTGGTTAATTGAAGCCAAAGGATATTTCGCATTGGAGTAGGTCACTTAATGTAACCGGTCTTTCCTAGCGATCCACCCTATCACTGGCAATCGACACTGCTTAACTTTGCTCAGTACTTAGATTGGAAATCGAAATTAAGTACTGTCAATACTTAGATAGTAGACCGCTCAGCATATTGAAACTAACTGATATATATATATATATATATATATATATATATATATATATATATATATATATATATATATACATATATATATATGTATATCTATCTATCTATCTACCTAATTTAACACAATCAAATTAACCATAGGCAATAACTATTCTCCCTTAGCTAGTATTTTGAAAAAAGAAACAACATTGTATATTAGTTTAAACGTCATTTGGGATTTTGTATCTCTGCAAAAATGTAAGTACAAATGTTGGTTTAAAGAACACAGCATTATCAAGCTATCTTACATTTGATTTGTCGGACACAAGTTCTTTTAAAACAAAAGCTTAAAACACATTACTGTCCACCTTCACAACGCTGGAATGTACTTGTTTACAACACAATATATTACACTAGGAAATAATAAACAAATGCTTAAAATTCTCGAAGTATTATACATCAAAATAAACCAAACAATACTCAACAAATTTTATTACTAATATAACAACAACATATTTAAATGTATATAACAATTAATGACATTTTACATTTCTACCAATTTACAGTCAGCTTCCTTGTATTGAAATGCTCTCTAAGCAAAACGTTCCATAGCTACAACGGATAAATTTAAAATTTTAAAATAATTAGTGCGCGTCCGTGCGTGTTTATAAAATTACCATCACATCTGAATGGAGATTTTATGACAGTTACAATAAGTGTGTTTTGTAATTTACCCATAAAGATGATCTTGGTAAAGATCGAAAGTACATGAGTTAACACAAACTATGGCACCTTTCTTGATGAATTTCATTTCAACATCAGAGAAACTGATTGAACAACAGGAAAGCATCAGTAGAAAAATAAATAGGCATAATATGTCTGTATCATTCACTGAAACAGGTTTGAATTAAAATATGCTGCTTAAATGGACATATAGATACACACACACATATACATATATATCTGGGGAGGATGTGTGGGTTTGTAAACAGTGACTTTTACGGCTAATAATGCAAGACTCTTCGGTAAATCGAATCGTGTTCTCTCAGTCACTGTGTGTTTATCTAAAAATAAATACGCTTAAATTCACCTTCTTCTCTGCCGTGCGCCAACGGCTTCAGAGTAAAATTTCCGACTGACGCGAATTCAGCCGGTTTTCGATTCTAGCCAGAGGCAAGCAGACATCTAGCCACACTGATGAGCTGTGATACAGCGAAACAGTCTGTCTGTGGATGACAATATATATATATATATATATATATATATATATATATATATATATATATATATATATATACATACATATGCACACACACATATATATAGTAAATATATATATATCTATACAGTATATATATTTACATATATATATATATATATATATATATATATATATATATGGTAGTTGCCAACTTGTGTCCGATTACGGCCATTACGTTATATCTTTTTGGGAGAATATCTACTGATGTACTGAACAAATGTGGCTCTTTAGCCAACCAAGGGGCCTACATTGCCACAAACAGAGCATCAAGAGGTGCAAAAGCGGGTGTTACATTATCATGCAATGTAAAATGTCGCACGAAACCGCTTCTAGAACCGTATATTTTACCGCGCATATCACATTTCAGTTGCGGTACCTCTACGGCTTTATAGTCAGTTTCCACCCTCAGTCGCTGCGCTCTCGAGTGACTCCTTGGTTACATTGTCAATTGTGTGTAGAGATACTTTATGCTGTAGGAGTCTGCATCTTCGATTGACCAAGTCGATGTTCCGGATCATCATATTAGTTTAGTTGGTGAGAATAAAGAGCATCACTTACATTATGAGCAATTGGTACTAACTCATAGTGCAACACCACGGCGAACTTTCACCAAACATACTAAATGATCTTCTGTTTAAATTGTCCTTGACAGCAGGTTTTTGAAGCCTGGTCGGAACAAAGCGATGGATTTCTCTTATCTGGATTATGACAATAAATCAATTTTTCACCCCCAGTTACAATCGCATGCCCAAAACGTTCATCTTAAGTATTTGTCTGCATTTGGGTGCAACTGTTCACAGTTAAACGACACAGATCATTGGTCAATTCGTAAGGACATTCTAGAACCTGTTCTAGAGGTGTGGATTGATTGGTGCTTATTGAAGGAGACAATTACGCCAATGATACGAGTGCTTGCGCTTGGATGTTGATCAACCATTTAAGCAAGGTCTCATCTTCCACAGTAGAAAGGCTTCCTGATACGGGTTAATTCTAGAGCTTGGTGTTACCTTGCTTGATACGTCTGAACCTATTATTTGTCACGCGTTCGTTGAGAGTACATGGCCCATCCATGCGCCCATTTTCTTTTGCCGCTGCCCCTGTGCTCAGTGCTTTTTACATGGCTACCGTAAAATGGCTCTATTCGCAATTGTTCTACGACACATTACCAAATCAGCAAAATAAAGAATGAACAATTAATATTTATATATGAAAATAAAACAATAAACAACTGCGCAAGAATTAGAGGGTAAAATGTAACAAATAAATGACAGAACATGGACTTAAAAGTTACAGTGAAAATTTGTACAGTTTACTTTTGCTGTCATATATATATATATATATATATATATATATATATGGAATATGTATACGTCAGATTCTTAGCCACTAAGTGAAACAGACAGTATTTCTTAACTCCAATTGACTTAACAAGATAATCATTCAACCTCTAATTCAAAATGCAACATTGTGTAACGTATGTCATATTAAATGGGTCAACACAAACCTTAAAGTCTACTGAGAATAAATCCTCGGGTCTTCTTCCTTCCCCACTACTATACCATATCATGTTCATAATTTTGAATATTTCCTTTTTTACCCCCTCACTCTGTCTCCTCCTCTCTCTATTCCTCTCCCTCAATACGTATCTCTTTAATTTAATCTGGAGTAATTGTTCCAGTTTATATTTGGTTTGCAGGTCTGAAAGACTGGTAGCTATTTTTATAGCGTTCATGAAATAAAGATTATTACCTATTGTAATTTAAGTGTTTGATATTCATTAATTAATAATTTTGCTCTGTCTCTAACAATAACCTTCTGTTGTAAATACCTTACGGATCACCATTTTATATATATATATATATATATATATATATATATATATATATATATATATATATATATATGCATCTATATAAAAGTGAACATAGAAGTCAACACTGTTTCATGCTAGATGCAATCGTCAGGCCACGAGTGCTGTTCTTTTTCTCAACTATTTCTATATACGAGTCAGTGGTGCATTGTGGGTAGTCTATTTTGAGGGTTATTTTACAGGAAGTCGTTTATTTGTTTATTTATTTATTTGGGTCAAATTATTTTGCTTGTTTTTAGTTATTTTTATTTTTATTTTTTATCTTATATATTTATTTATTTATTATTTTTATTTCCATCGGTGTTTTTATTAACATAACAAAAATTTGTTTATATAGCTTTTTGTTTTTGTTTGGGAAGGTAATTAAAGCCATTTGTTGAATTTTGGGGTTTATTGTTGTGGTTTGTTTTTACTATTATTTTGGCGGTAACAGTTTTAATTTATTTATTTGGATTCATTATCTTTATTTGTTTTTTTCGAAAGGACTAGTTTATCGGTATCGATTGTTAGTTTATTTATATATTTGGATGTATTTAGATCAATTTATTATACTTGTTATTTATTTGTTACACTGTATATTTTCTCTTTTTGATTTTCGCTTTTTAAGTAACGCACTATATTATTTTTTTTATTCATTTCTTTTTATCGTTATATAACAGTTATAGCAATTTTTCGTCCAATTTTTTGGTTTTGTTTTTTTATAGTCTAATCTTTTGGTCATTTTTTCATTTTGTTCCTTATTTTTTTAATTCTATTTCGTCTATTCTAACAGGTGTGATTTGGTAATTTTTTTGTGTTAATTTATTTTGCTTATTTTATTGTCATTTTGTTTGTTTATGTATTTATTTATTTTTTCCATTTTCGAATTTTAAGTTACGTAGTAAAAATTTGTTTTCATGTCTGCATTTTGAGATTAGCTCGGATCTTTTATTTAATAATTTATTTTGGTCAGGGATAGCTATTTTTTCCTCCCATCATAGTTTGAATGTTTTTGATAGGTTGCTGTAGTCTGATGATTTATCGTGGCTTGGTAGAGTACGTTGTTTTGAAAACAATTAACGTTTAAGGGACATTCGTTATTTATTCTGCAGTTGCACGTGGGTTTAATTTGTTCGTGGTGTTTGTTAATAATTTTCCTGTTATGTTTTTTATTATTTGTGCCATATTTTCGTTGCAACTGTAGCTGGTTTTTACTGTGTTTTTGTTGAATATTTTGTGTAGGGTGCTTGATTCCGGGAAGTGTTTGTGTAAAAGTTTGATGAATATATTTCCTACGTTTGTTTTTACGGTGTTTTGCTATTTCACCATGAAGAAGCATGGATAAAGAAAGATGGGATATTTGACATTACAATGGGAAGCGTTGACAGTGGAGAGAGATGCGAAATCGTAGGTATTTACTTACTACACGAACTAAGCAAAATAATAGATAGAAATGACACAGGACTCTACAGGGACGACGGTCTCATAATCTTAAGAAACTGCAACAAACAAAACACAGACAAAACTAGAAAAGCAATAATAAAGATTTTCAAAAATAACGGATTCGAAATACATATAAAAACTAACCTAAACGAAGTAGATTTTCTAGATGTTACCTTCAACCTAAGAAAAGGCACATACAAACCATACAGAAAACCCAATGATAAACCACTCTATATACACATATCTTCCAACCACCCGCCTTCTATAATGAAACAGATACCAAAATCGATTAACCGCAGGCTTTCCGACAATTCATTCTATGAATCTATATTTAACAAAGCTAAGAAAGACTACGAAACAGCCCTAAAAGATAGCAGATTCCAAGCAACACTCACATACTCACCACAGAACACAAAAAAGTCCAACAGGAAAAGAAATATCATATGGGTCAACCCACCGTACAGCAAAAACGTAAAA
>OZ038490.1:97906085-97933585 GCA_964036315.1 Acanthosepion esculentum | reverse complement strand
TTACGAGGGGCCATCTATTTATTATTATTTTAATATGTATGTATGTATGATGGTTGTCACCAAATTTCGTAGATAATTTACCCTTTGTATAATATAATTTTAAGTGTTAAAAAACGTTTCACGAGCTCAATCCCAAAATATAAGCGGGTACAGCCTTCTATATTCCATGCCTCTCCACAATTTCCTGTCCTTTGCAGCTCTTAATAAATGTTGTCTTTTTTTTGTCTCTCCTGAAATGTGTTCTGCCATTCATTTACTCAAGCTGGTTGGGTAGAGTATCAGTTGCCTTCAATCTGTCCCGTGACTATTAATTTCTGTAAGCCCACTTTTCTCCTTATATGTTATGGAAATTTCAACTCTGTACGCTAATTGAAAGGCCAGTCAAGCCACATGTATTTGAAATAGACAACTCATTTTTATTTTTTATTTTAAACGGTGTGTATTACGAGAAATCTTTAAAAAGAAAAAGAGATTTCTCGTACAAAGAGCGACACAGGTTCGATCCTTATCTGAAAGCACATTGTCTTTATTAAGATTACTCATATACACAGGCTGTTACATATATAAATTTGGTGTTTTTTTCATCAACGCGTAACCACTAATAATGACGTTTGAATAGCAATGTCGGATTAATATATATATATATATATATAGCCACTATCACGCAAGGGGTTACAGAGGATTTGGAGCAAGAGCAGATAGGAGTGATAGAGGAAAGGATGTGGAGAAGGATGGTAGATAGATCAATGCGACTTGGAGATTATAGTTGTCAGGGAAACAGGAATAGGGAAGGGAGTTCCGCAGGCGTGAGGTGCGAGATATGAAGCTATTGGAGTAAAAGAGACGTCTACATTTAGCGATTTCAACAGTGAAAGGGTGGGAACGGGATGCCAGCATCGTATGACGCTTGAATTCATGGAGCCTGCGAACCAGCGATAGCAGCTCATCGGAGCAATTACCGTGAAAGTATTTGTAAAAAAGACAGAGAGAGGCGACGGCGCGTCTGTGAGAGAGCGACTGCAGACGAGATGCCAGTTCCGGGCAAATTACATTGCATATCCGTCTCTGGATCTTAACAAGAACCACGAGGCAAACAGAGGGGGCTCCAGACCATATATGGCAGCAATACTCCATGCAAGGGTGGATGGTTGATTTGTAAATTTGGAGGATCGATTCAGGGGAGAAAAATTTCCTGGATCGGCACAGGGAGCTAACTTTCCTTGCGGTGGATGAAGCAATTGACTCAATGTATTTGTTCCATCTCAGGTCAGCAGACAGCGTGAGACCGAGAAGCCGCAGAGAGGAGCTCTCGAGAAGTTGAGCTTCAGACATTCTAATGGGATGCAGGGAAGGATCCCTGTGGTGATTAATAGAGAGCAGTTTTGTTTTGATGGCATTAAAGTTAACCAGCCAATTCCTGCCCCAGTTCAAAACCGATTGAAGGTCCTTTTTCAGACGAACGGCCAGGTTAATTTTGTCAGCGACACTAGATTTGTTTCTGAGGCAGGAGTAAATCGTGGTGTCATCCGCGTAAATGCCAACTTGGGAATCTATTGCGTCTGGAAGATCATTTATGAATATAAGGAACAGGGTAGGGCCTAGGATGGAGCCTTGCGGAACACCTGCGTTCGTGGGATAGGAGCTGGAGTAGAATCCTTTGAGAACGAACTTCAATGATTGTATTAGGTCAAACAATCAACCTGTAATACGAAGAACTGGAACTTGCGAAGAATGCTAGACCTCTTAACAGGAGATAACTGATAACTGACATCCATTAAACATGGCACGTGGAACTAGAACAGTCTACCCCAGTGAGCGAATAAAGGGTTCAGTTCGACATTTCAACCACCTGAAGAAGGACGGGGCGTACGAGGGTCGAAACGTTGTAATAAATATGGCGACAAAGATGAGGACAATAGTCCGAATAATGTAAATATGTGGCTATGAACAACACTTAATCAGAGATCAAATAAATAAAGCACTTTCCACACAGAGAGAAGACATCCTAAATTATAAAATTAAAAATGAATCCAAACGCATCTCTCTACTAACTACCTTCAATACTACTTTAGCTCCACAATTTCAAATAATCAAAAGTCGCTGTCAAATTCTGCATCTCAAACCAAACATAAAAACTTCATAGACGAATGTAGCTTAAGGAATCATCGGTGGTAACCAAATTTCAGACAACAAAATAACACGAAATAGACCAAAAATAAAAACAGATTTTCACAGCAATGTAACAACAAAAGGAGACTATGATGTTGTAATAACATTAAACACACCAATTCGTTCACAAGCTCAATCGCTAAGACTACTTTCAAAATCTACCACACCTCTAACTGTAGAAGTCATAACGTATTTTACTTATCAGAATGCACACTATGCCAGAAACAATATGTGGAAAAATCTGAATAGCCATTTCACTACAGAATTAATAATTATCGGAATCGAATTAAGTCGACTACCCGCGAAAAATTATTACCTTTAGAACATTTCCCCATAGATTAAAACATGATTTAATAACCATGCAAAATTCACTATTATTGAAAGAATAGAAATAGACAGAAAAGATAAAGTTATGAAAATACTAGAAGAACACGAAGAGAAATGGATTTTGCACCTCACATTTTGTACGGACGGATTCAGCTAGAAACTTAACATCAGATAGAATTAACATATAACTCCACAGATCAACCCCCACCATATTAGTTTCTCACATAGTATAATCTCTATATAGTTGTATATACCCTACTGCGGCTACATAGAAGATGACACCACAAATGACTTGCCTATCCCCCACACACAAACACCCTATACAGACATGCTCACACAGATGATGTGGTCTCCCATGCACATACACACACACACACACACACACAAATATATACACATACATACACTAGACACATTCCCCTCAAATTAAAAAATAACATACACATAACACACACATCCCATTTCCAGCAACCAATAAAACTGCCAAAATGATTAAAAAGGTACATTTGAAACTCATGGGTCTCCCAATCTCTCCTTAAAAATCATTTCAAAAATATCTTTGACCAATCCCATAACTGACCAAAAATTAACTATAAAAAAATGAAAACTGAAAACTACAGGCCAAATTCAACTTCCTCGGAGACTGTCATTCACCCCTGTAGTTCACTATTCACAACCAACAAGCATTGATTTTTCCCCTGATGATGGTCAAGCTGGCCGAAACTAGTTGCGGAACGTAATTAAACAAAAAAAAATAAAATAAATAAAACGAAAATATTAATATACAACCCAGTGTGTCTGAAATTTAAACTTTTAACAATTTTTATTTTTCAAGACATGAGGAGCCCCTTGTCTATAATATTTAAGCGTCTTCTTATTATGCAAACACATACACGCTGACCCACAATCATCTACGACCGGATAATCATTTATAGATGTAAGTTTATAAAAGGCTAATTTTATGTTTTGCTTAGATGACGTTAGGAGCCTACAGTTTTATTCATTCATTTAAAAATACTTTATTTATTCAAACGTCTGTCAACTGTGTCTAATGTCTTTATTAAAATGTGTTTATTTTTGTTTACTGATTTTAACATGTCAAATGTAAGCAAATACACAACATATTACATTATACATAAAGTATTTCTTTTTATTTCAAGGAATGTAAAAACGAATATAGTCAAGCAGAAAAATCTTTGTCATTGGTAATATAGGTGACTAGCAGCATGGCCCGGCGTTGCCCGTGCTTGATTCAAAAACCGTACGACACATACAACAATCGCTATCACTTGACTTAAAATATTTTTGCCCTTCCTTGCCTTTAAAGGAGTGCCCTTTGCCGTGTTGATGTTGCTACATGCCTTACGTCTTGCCTATCTTACACTGCGAATTTTTTCTAAGCTCTATACTAAATATTAAATCTGTTACGAAAAAAAGAACTAAACAAAATGAACACAAAACGATCAGCTTTAAAGAAGAACTCGTAACTGGAAAAACCGATTGAAAAAAGAATGTTAACAACAAATACATTTTCACACCCAACCCAGTTCTGCGGAATCAGAATCACCGTTGAGTTTAAGCAAGCAAATAAGCCAATTGGAGTAAAGTACCATGCAAATTTAAATTTTCCCCACTTGTGACGAATGCAGCTATCGACTTTTTTGCATGCTAGTTAACATTCGTGTCAGTCAGCTGTTGGCTCTCACGCTGGCCAATAGAATCTTCCTGCCTATTCGTGGCAGCCAGCTATAGGCTCTCACTCTGGCTAGTAGAAGATGGCCGCAAACTACATGAAAACTGCCGTAGAAGCATGGAAAATCGATTATTTCCAGTATCGATGGGAGTTGGGAAATGCAAAGTCGGTCTTGGCCTTTTCCGCTAACTTGGAGCATGTGTATGTAAATTTTAGTGCAAATCCATCGAAAATTGTGGCCGTGCATTCGTTACACACACACACACACACACACACACACACGCACGCACATCCTGCATTTATAGATAGATATTCCACTTCATTTTAATTATAATTAACTAAACTTATATACATTTTGGTAAACCTTTTTTAAAAACTATCTAATTGTTATAAAAGTTTAACATTTGTGGAATAAACCCCCGCATATTTCATAATTAACAAAAAAACACCACTAGGGGACGCTTCATATAAAATCACTGTAATATTTTCTATCATTCTATTTGTTTCTATTTTTCTAAGACCCGCTAGCATGTAGCTCTATCACGAAAACGCACAAACGCACACACATATGTACGTACGCAATTTCATTTTGCTTCATATTCGCTGGTACACAGACATTTTACATACACAAACAATTCACTAGTCTTTAAATGTGTTCAGGCATGTCACCTATATACAATATCATTGTCTTTGTCGCTCACAACTTTTGTCTTCTTATATTATCGTTTGTTTGTATATATAGTGGCTTTAGTTGTTTCTTTGTGTTTTATTACCCGGACGCGCATGCAGGTCCGCTATTTTTGTTGTTCCAGGAGACATATGTTTTCCAACTCAAACACCAACGTACATCACTCTCACAAGACATTCATTCAATTGTCTATCGTTTCTGTTAAATGTCATTTCTTTCTGGGAGCAAATAATTAAATTATTTTTACATGAAAAATCGCATTTTTTAATAAATTTTGCTGTGTGAAAATCGAATCGAAGTAAAAGGTTTTCAGAACAAAAGTTTGCTAAAAATTATACTTAACAAAAATTAATAATAATAATTACCTTCTTAATGAGATTCTTTGTAACATTTGTAAGAAGACTATAAAAATCAGATTAACATTTTTTAAATCAATGAAAATTATGCATTTTTGTCTAATTCATAATTAACTGTATAGTTCTTCAATTTTTAGTTTTAGTTTTACAGGGGAAAATGCTACATTGCGGTATAAGATCTGTAGTAAATTCAACATACTGTTAGAAAGAGAAATTCAGATTACGCAAAAAGTAGTTTATCCATCGTGTATTTGCTTTTATGAATAATAATTTCACAGATAAGAATATTAAATTGGAAAATATTAAATCATTTTTAAATAACAAGACTAATATACAAAAATGATATTTTTTTAATAAATTTCTCATAGAAAAATTATGTTTTTGCAATAAACATATAATAAAATTGTAGTTCAGAAGAAAGTAAATAAGTCATTTCAATTAACCTTTAACTTACCAAGCCTAGATTGTCAACGTTTCTTGTCAGACTGGAGTCATCGTGAACACCAGGGTTTTTCTTTTATTTCTCAGTGTCTGTTGCAGTAGATTACTCAAAATTGTTTTTCTGCGTTTCTGAAACTGTATCTTAAAATATTTATTTCAAAAATATTTTGCTTATTATTTATGAATAGTAATAATAAATAAAATGTAGACCACATACTCTTATTCATAAAGGTTTCTAAATTTTACATTACGATTGAATACGGAATAAAGAAAAACAGCTATATATTTTCACTAAAGTAAATGGGACAGATTCATCTCTTTCTGTCACTACAGTCCTTAGCAAATGTCATAGTTGTGCTGGTCTTCCTATATGTTTCACTGACAAAACATTTTCATTCACAGATTGTATTGACATTCCAAGCGTTGTTTCTAAGAAAATAGGGGTATCTTCCCCTCTTGCAACTCTGCCGCCCCTCTGATTTTTATGGTGTGCTTTGAGCTGCAGTTTTGCTCGCAACAAATATACCCGCAACATCAATGGCTTTGCCAACTGGAAGGTGGAGACCATTTGGATTGTTTGCCCTGTGCAGAATGTTAGGCTTTGTCATAACTCCAACAGGAATAGATATCTGCGATTTTTAAGGCGGTGGTGCCAGTGTTTGTTTTCCGATATCCAAATTATGAACGTATAGAAGGCTCCAATATGTAGCATCTTCATGAAATCTCTCGGAGACCATCTTGAGGTAAATCTGGCATAAAAATATTTTTTTACCCATTTATTTGCATTGACCACCCTGCCTTTTGTGTTGTTGTATTCAAGTACCATGTTGGGTTTCTTGTGACTTTTATTGGTCACTTAATAATCAAGAAATTGAGCTGAAAGTACACGAACTGTTTTATTTTTCTAGCTGACCAATACTACCCCATCTGAAAAAAGGGGCATTTGCACTTAAATCTTGAACAACACGTAACACTTGGGGAAGGTGCATATAGTATCTACAATTTGGTCATCAAAAACATGTTGAAAACTTTGGACATAATGGTTGCGGCATCAGTTGCGGGCATTGGCCCGGAAGATCTTTTATATTGGTGACAGCAAGCTAATCCATTTTCTTCCTGATTTTGCAATGAATTCATCTTCATCAGAATCTCCATCGCAACGTCACTTTCTTCAGAATTCCCTTCAAATCGTCTTAAGCTTCCTTGTGGAATAAATACTTCACCAGGTTCAAGATATCATCCGGGTCGCTTACATCGCATTCATTCAGCATCCGAACAATGTCATCATCTGAGATTTGTTGGCGGGAGATTTTTCAAAATTAGCTCCGATCAAAACCTGTAAAAAATAAAATAAAATTGATAATCCAAATTTGTAATGTAGTTAAGCGTGGTTCTGTCGGAACCCCAAGTGTGTTTTTATTTTTTCACTTTTTGATGAAAGAATTACATAAGTCTAATTATATTTTCATCTTAAACTGATGCGGGACACATAAAAAAAAAATAAAAAATTAGTTGTTATAGTCACAGTAGGATCACTAAAAATCTTACTCTATAGTCCATGGATGACTCCCCTTGGTATACTAAGGGTTAAATAAGTATTTATAAAATGGTAAAGCAAATATTTCTTTGAATTTCTTAAGCAGACTACTATAGCGAACTACTGAAAGCCCAAACCGAAAGTCGAAAGAGGAGATCTTGAAATGGACCCCGAGTTGTGGCTCTTAGTTGCGGCATGAGTAAACTTGTAACAACGTCAGTAAAATGTTAGTATCCCTGATTTAAAAAGAACATTATGCAGATAATATACGTTGTATTCATTTATCACGTGAATGCTCATAAGTATTCTCACGTGAATGCTCAGAAGCATTCTCACGTCAATGTTCTTTCTCACGTGAATCCTCAGAAGCATTATCACGTGAATGCTCAATCTCGCGTGAATGCTCACTCTCAGATGAATGCTCATTCTCTCGTGAACGCTCATTCTCACGTGAATGTTCAAAAACATTCTCACGTGGATGATCATTATCACGTGAAAGCTCAGAAGCATTCCCACGGGAATGCTCAGAAGCATTCCCACAGGAATTCTCATTCTCACGTGAATGCACAGAAGCATTCTCACGGGAATACTCATTCTCACATGAATTCTCCAGAAGCAACTAAACACTCTTTTTTGTGTTCTTCCGAAGTAAACTCTGAAATGCATTAAAAATCACGTATAGTTAGAGGAGATGATGAATTCATTCTAGACGGAGGTCCCCACCATTTAACCTCAAGTCTGTCTTTGTTGATTGTCCACCATATGATTTACATATGCCAGAGTGGTGAGGTAGAGAAGTGACAGATTGTTCGCTTTCACGTTTGCATTTTGCTTGTCGCTATCTCTTACATTGTCCTCATATACACTCAATATTCGAGATTTTTCATATATTTCAATATACGTAATTAATTTTAGAAAACGCTAATATTTATATTACTCGGCAATCATTTAGTTTTCAACATAATCTCGTTCTTTGTCAGCGCACTTAATTTAAATGTTCCCAATTAATTTCAGTAATTCATGTAAGCTCAAGCAGATCTGCAAAACAATCTCAATCACCAAAAAGTAGAAAAATTAAAATCTATCGTTAAAGTGTAAAATCTCACACGCGAAGAAAATAATTTCAAAAGAGAAAATTTTTTTGCTTATTTCCTTCTAAAGCTATAACAGAATATTTCATCCCATTGATTAAGGAAAAAATACTTTACAGTGGGAAGAAATATATTCTTCAAAGCCTGCAAATCATTAATAGTGAATCGAATATTTCTGGATTTTTTATATGTATCATGTTCATTGTTTACCTGCTAATTTCTTCCTCCATTTTCATCTTTGCAAGCAAAAATGCGACTTAAAAAAGAAAGAAAGAAATATGCTGAAGAACAACCATTGATGATCTCAGGATTGAAAGATAATTTAAATATATACAAAGCATCGTACAGCCAACTGTGAATCTTATAAATCCGTCGATAAACAATACAAAGAGAATATGTTTACGTTGTTAATACTTTATATAGTTGGTCAAAGTTTTTTCTTAATGTATTAAGATTTTATTTTAATAACATGTCTCTAGAAAATAGTTAATCAAGAATTCCTTTTCTGTGCCATTCACTCTTGGTGAAGATAATGTATTTTTGTTTTTTTTCTTCTTTTGGCTTCTCCACAGTTTTCACTCCAGGATCTCTTTGTTACTTCATTCTGTCAGCTATCATGACTCTCCGTCAGTTTCACTTCCTTATTACATCCTGGGTGTGACGATAAACTACATCCAGCGCCATCGGTAAGACGATAAACTACATCCAACAGCAAGGCCTCTGGTCAGGAGGTTTTGAGTAGCGTGGAACCACCTCTTAATTGCTGGCGTTCCCAGGTCCGCCCTAACCCGGGGTACCAGCTATGGGCAAATAGTTAACCCCCAAACTGGAGGTCAAAGTATTATGAAAGTGTATGAAAATTATTACCAGCAATACATTTTTGGAACAAAATATTACCAGCAATAAAAATATTGTCGGCATTAAATAAGCTATTGAGGTTGATATACCGTAAAACAAACCAAACCAAACTTCTTTATTACATGTGCATTTCCCTGCATTTATGGGAAAGTGTGGCTGCCAGCTACTTTCACCGCGGTTATGAAATCGGATTTTCCCTCTACTTGACTAGTTCCCACCTAAGATTAGAGAGAAGACTCTACCCTACGATTTACGTACATCAGAGTTGGGGGGGGGGGGTAAGTGACAGATTGATGGCTTTCTGAAGATAGTTTCCATGACAGTGAACGCAGTATATTCACCAGAAATTTGAACTCGGTCCGCTGTTTCCACTTTCCTCGTCGCTCTCCCGAACATTGTCCACGTGTACACTTAATATAGGAGATTTGACAATCCCTTAAAAGTATTCTGTTCTTTCGTTATCTATCTATCTATCTATCTATCTATCTATCTATCTATCTCAGTCTCTTCATTATCTATCTATCTATCTATCTATCTATCTATCTATCTATCTATCTATCTATCTATCTATCTCAGTCTCTTCATTATCTATCTATCTATCTATCTATCTATCTATCTATCTATCTATCTATCTATCTACCTATCTAACTCTCTTCATGATTTATCTATCTATCTATCTGTCTATCTATCTATCTATCTATCTATCTATCTCAGTCTCTTCATTATCTATCTATCTATCTATCTATCTATCTATCTATCTATCTATCTATCTATCTCAGTCTCTTCATTATCTATCTATCTATCTATCTATATACCTATCTATCTATCTATCTATCTATCTATCTATCTATCTATATCTCTATCTATCTATCTATCTCACTCTCTTCATTATCTATCTATCTATCTATCTATCTATCTATCTATCTATCTATCTATCTATCTATCTATCTATCTCAGTCTCTTCATTATCTATTTATCTATCTATCTATCTATCTATCTATCTATCTATCAATCTCAGTCTCTTCATTATCTACCTATCTATCTATCTATCTATCTATCTATCTATCTATCTATCTATCTATCTATCTATCTATCTTAGATCGATCGATCGATCGAGTTCTTGATAAACCTCGTTAGACAGTAATTTTCAGATCGCTCCAGAGGTTTCAGTTGGATTCATATCCGGCGTCAGGCATTATTGGTGTGAAGTGCCACTTCAACTTTCTAGAATCAATCCCAAGTTGTTCGTGACGTATGCTTCGGAGCGTAGTATTACATTTTTAACTGTTTTCGAAGTTCATGTAGTAATTTTGATATTGAGATTAGCTAAATGCTTATTACTATATACATTACATTTCAAAAAATTGAGGTCATCCCTGGTAATTATTTTAAAGCATTATTTTTGTACTTTAAATAAGAGAAAATGATTATAAATGTTTAAAAAAAAATCTGACATAATTTTTAGTAAAAACTTAATTATGTCAAAAAGAAAAATGCATTTTATGATTAATTGTTGGTCTCGTCAAAATATTCTCCTTTAGCTTTAATTAGTTCAGCAAAATTTTTCCATTCGTTGCGAAAGTTTCTCAAAGTATAAGTTCGATAATTGATTTCATTTTTTTTTCAATGATTTTAAGAGCTTTTTCCGTTTTTTGGGTTTTTTTCTCTTCTGTCAAGTTCATCCCATCCTGATTCTGGGGTTCTTTCAAACCTTAGAAGTGTAGTGTACATTAATATTGTTTGCTATTCCATGTTATTTCAGTCATAATTTAGTAAAAACTGGCGATATATTACACATTTGTATATTCACCAGTGGGTCTACATTAAATCATATTCATCTGATGTAATTATATTGAATTTTACTAGGGCGACATTTCGCAGATCATGTATATATATATATATATATATATATATATATATATATATATATATATATATATATAATATATATGAGTGTGTGTATGCGTGTGTGTAAATAATTAAAATTGAGTATATCGGTGAAAAGAAAATATAAAGACAAATGGAAAATTTATCTTAGCTGACTTTCACTCTCTTTCTATCTATCTTCTCTATCTCTCTCTCTCTCTCTCTATCTATCTATCTATCTATCTATATATATATATATATATTAATGTATATCTAATGCATTTGATATGGTCTCTTTTGTAGTCTTATAATTTTTTTATAATTTCTGCAAGATTTCCCATATATATATATATATATATATATATATATATATATATATATATGTGTGTGTGTGTGTGTGTGTGTGTGTGTGTGTGTGTGTGTGTATAAACACACACATGTAAAGAAACGAAGAGTAAGACTTTAGCGTTCAAAAGTAGAGTAGTAAATATTTGTTGATTATGAACTGCTACATTAGGACATGTACATACCCACTACAAAACCATACATCTTGTTTCAACGTTAAAAAAATTTCAACGTTTCATCAGGTGGGAAATCACGATGCTACTAAAATATTTTATTCCGAAATGCAGTAAACGAATCACATCTTTCACTTCCGTCATTGGAAACTCTCCCATAAATTATAAAAAAGAATATACATGTGGAGAAAGAAAGGAAGCTAAGTGATTAGTAACAGCGAGAGAGTGAAGAAAAATAGGAGGAAAAAAAACAAGAAAAGGAAATAAAGGTTGAAAAAAGTGGGGTTGTGAGATAAACTGGCAAATTCAACCAAATGGACTTCCGTCGAATCATAGAATTCGAATGGAAACGGTAACATAGCGTGGTTAGGTTAATGTTTCTGAGACAAAAACTTCATCTGCTAGGAGACAGTTATCCATGGAATGTAAAAGAGTACTACATTATTTTATGAAACGAACTTTATAATATAAATTAAAATACTAAACCGATTTTAAATCTTTATATTGTCATATTAATTATACTTAAACAAATTTTACTTTACAATATGAATTGATATTCTATATACATTTTAAACTTTCGTATTATTTTTTAGCATAAAGCGTTATTAAAAAGAAACATAATTCAAGTAATATAACGAATAAATTTTTGAAAAATAGGTGGTGAAATTGAGATAGAAATAAATGTAAAATAACATTAGAATTAATATTAACCTCCGAATTTCAATAAATTAATTTGGAAAATGGAATTGATGTTATTGTATATAGAAAGGTAAAATGAAGAACGGGAGATATAAATGAGCTTGGATCGTAACACGACCAATTCGGAGCCAGTCAGAGTTCCTCCTACCCTTATACCATCAACTGTCCTTCATTTATTAATATTAATTATAAAATTTTATTAAAGAGGTTAAGTAACAATGTCTAAAACAAATAAATGGATAAATAATAAAAGTAACAAAAATAAAATTAAGATCACGATTAACTTACAGTAGTAAGAATAAATTATAATATATTTTAGGTTTAGAGTTAAATTTCAAAGTAAAATTAAAATGAAATATATAATACAAGTAAACTAGGGTATACTGACTGTGGTTATGATGCTATGTTTATAAACATAATAAATATAAGAAGATTCGTTCGTTGATTAGAAATTTATTTCGCAAGTTTCTATGGTTATTTCCTTCGTGTGTTTACAATTTATTGCCGTTTCGTATCTCCGATTGTCATTGTTCGAGTATTTAATTATTTGTATTGTAGGCAGAGAAAGCACGTTTCGTTTAGAGGCCATGAAATTGTAGCTTGTTTTGATATTTTACATTTAATTTTGGCTGTTTTTTCTTTGTCATATAATTTGCCAAAATACTTACAAAGTGAATTCATGCTTCGTTTATCTGCCTTATTAAAAATGATATTGTTATAAAAGCGCTTTTTAAATCATTCATTGTATTTTCGATGTAAAAGCGTTCAGAATTCCTGGGATTTTCAACCGAGGTAACAGTACACCTGTATACTATGATATTTGTTAAACACCTGTTGGATAACGCGTACTGTTTGTGATTTTTACAATTACACAGGTTATTTGTAGGGTCAGCCCTAGTATACCCGTTACTAATGTTATGTAATTTTAATTTATTAATATTTTAGTATTATATGATTTAATTATTTTTTCTAAATTAATTGTGCAACAATAGGCAAGGTTTAGGGTGTTACGGTCAAAAATTTTCCTCAGAGAGCTCTTTTTAGGGAAATGCTTTTCAACTTATTCTAAGAATCAATGTCCTAATTTCGTCTGCACTAATTGATTGTATGGAGGAGTATACCATATGATCTTCCTGTTTCTGTTTCTCAAATAACAATTTCCCACAAATTCAGTTTTTTAAGATTTAAAACCACTATCCTTAAGAATTTTATCATAGACTGTCTTATGTTTTTCAAACATTTCTTTGCTAGAAGAGTGCTTGTTAATTCGCCGGTCTACTGATGATAGATTATGTTTGATTATGAACGGCGGGTGTTTGCAGCTGGGATGAATATACACTGGGTTAGCGTTATTTTTCATGTAAGGTTGGAAATTATTCATCGCTAAATTAAATATGTCATATAGGAAATAAACTTTCTTAATGCTAGCATTGATAACTACGTTGAGACCAAACGATTTAAACAACCTATGTATTATTGTTCTAAGTTTATCGACCTTACTTCTAGTATATTCATTAACAGCCATGAGACCATCGTCCCTATAAAGCCCTATACTGTTTAGGTTAAATCCTGCAAATGCTGTAAGGTTGTACAAGAGAAATAGTCCTACTAAGTCTGAAGATTCTGCAGAATCCAGAGACACCATTGATAAATCAAAATTATCTTAATACACTGTTCGTTTTCGTGTATTAATACTGATTTCCTGCAGTTTATAATAATGTTTATTTCTTCTTTCGTAATGTCAGAATAAAATTCAAAGAATTCTAATGCAAAATTAAAACGTTCACTAGAAATGGATGGATAAAAAGCAATGATATGAAACTGAAGGTACAACTGCTTCTGCTTTCCAAGTTTTTAAATCATTCGATCACTTCAGACGTACCTCTCCACTGTATCAGGTTCAGTTGGTTTTTGTTTGTTTTGTTTTTATTTGGGAGTTTCCAGGATGCATTTACTTATTTTTCCGATCTGGGATCTGATTGGATTAATAAACCTAGTTAGTAATTTCCGTTGGAATTCAGGTTCATGGTCTTTTAACAAACCATAAAGCTCAATTGTGGTGAGTTTAGGCACTCTATCATTTATCTATAATTTATCTGTAATTTGTTTAGCTGAAGAGTTGATAGCATTAATATAATTAAAATTGCCAATATTTACATATTTAATAATTATTCATTAAGCTATTCTTTATGAGAGGATAATACACTTTAAGATTCATTTTTAGAGAAATGGGAGGTCTTATCAGACTTTAAAAAAATCTGCTCCGACTTCTATATACTCTGAACTAACGTTTCCAAATGTTTTTGATATTAATTTTTTCGGCATTGGAAAATGATGTTATTTATAATCTCGTCTAAGTCCTTCTCAAGGTTTAAAAGTTTTTCGATATGAGGTGCAGTATTTCGGTTTTTAAATCCATAGGTATCCTTTGTGTTGTTAGCTTTACATTTGTTGATGAAGAAATAAGCTTTTCATTTCAACCTTCACATCAGATCTTCAGTCTTTAAGACTAACTTCTAAAAATACTCCTGTTTATTTGGGGGGGGGGAAGGTTTTTCAGTGAAATGTTCGTAGAATCAATTAATAGCAGAAAGTGCTCAACCGAAACAGGAGCAAAATATCCAAATGTAAAAGAAGGAAGAGTACGATTGCAGTGTCCAAAATATTATATCCGTGTGTCTGTGTATGCGTGTGTGTAAAATTCAAAATAGATTATATCGGTAGAAGGACAATATATATAAAGACAAAAAGAAAGTTATTTTATTCGACCCTCTCTCTCTCTCACTCTCTCTCTCTCTCTCTCTCTCTCTCTCTCTCTCTATATATATATATATATATATATATATATATATATATATATATATATATATATGCAAGTTTCATTAAAAACGACAGACAAGGTACTACGGTTAAGTTTTTTATTTAATTTTTCTTGTGTACGAACAAGAGCTTTCATTGCTGGACAAAGCGTGTGTAAGAACTGTCCAAATGTTTTATTTTTCCGAGCGTTTTCGGCTATATCTTTAGCCATTATCAAGGATGATTTGATTTTTCTACTTAATTGAGTGTGTGCATTATGTATATGTTTTAGTGTGTAGTAGTGGTGTTTTAATTTCCAAATACGGTTAGCACGTTGTGGCTTTGTTCGTAGTTAATATTGTTAAGGGTAGGCTTTTTCTTTTTTATTATTAAAGCCTCCATTATTTTTAACCTGTTTTTACAGGTGGAAGCAATTAATATATTTGTGTTTTCTACCAGTATATTTCTAACACACACACACACACATATATATATATATATATATATATATATATATATATATATATATATATACTCTTCTTTCTATTTATTTATATATACATATACAAATTATATATATATATATATACATTATATATATATATATATATATATATATATATATATATATATATATATCGATGTATAACTAATGCATTTGAGAAATTTGATATGGTCCCTTTTGTGGTATTAGATAAGTTTTTTATAATTTCTGCAAGCTTTCCCACATATATATATGTGTGTGTGTGTGTGTGTGTGTGTGTGTGTGTGTGTGTGTGTGTGTGTGTGTGTGTGTGTGATGTAAATTTGGTCACACAAACACCCGAGACAAACGAGTTGTAATGTTCCTATCAGGACCAGGGATGTCTTTCAATCTCCATGAATCCGAAGAATCTTCAAGTTGATTAGAAATTTATATACATAGATTCGCCGTATCGAATCTGCTCTTGATAATGAAACTGCCCTTCGCCTTAAAATATGCCACTAGTGTTTTATTCTGCTCTAAATAGTGAAATTTTAAGGCGAAGGGTAGTGTTTTATTCTGCTCTAAACGACCGTGTTTCGCCTCAGAAGGGCTTGAAGGAGAAAAACGCGTATAGATGTTTTACAACTCCTGCCTTGTAAAAAGTCTTCTACATTCGTGTGAGACATAGATTAATAACATGAAAGATCTGCGGCAGCAGAAACGTTTTAACTTAGGTCGATCTGAAATATCCACTGAATGACTCGTGTCCCAGACACCAAGAATTTCGAAACCCGTATTCCAAAACAGAGTTTTGATGAAGAGTTGCTTGAAGGACTGAGCCCTTCACAAAAAACTTAAGAAACGGTTCAAAGACTGCTTTAAAGTCTCATTGGCACGATTCCGAGGCGATAATCCAATTATGCGATAGAAACAATTGGATAAACATCGCCATGAAGTCTTGCAATCATTCCGCACAAACTAGTGAGCTTCGGCAAAAATCAACAGGGCAGCCCTTAAACGAGAGAAAGTAGATATAAGTGTTCCACAGTTCGTGTGTCAAGAGTCTGGTAAAGTATGCCTATCAAGTGCTGACGAGAAAAACTTCTGTCCCAACATATCTTGCAGTATAGTCGCTGCACTTCAGGTCAGTGGAAAACGTGACGAAAGATTAGACGTTGTTATTGTTGGAAAAGAATTTGTGAATGTAATGTCTGTATTGTCAAATCAATATTTTAATCAATATTTTTTTAACGAAATCGAGTTGCAAAGTTCGTAATTTCTCTAATAATTTTCCAACTATACTTTACCGTTTTATATATAAAGTACAGTGTATGTGCGTATATGTGTTTGTGCGTATGTATCCCCAAGCAATTCCCCCGTCCGACTGGTCCGATTTCAGTGATCCATAGCTCATTCAAATGTCCTAGAAAAGTTAGGCATTGAGCTCAGATTCAGGATTGCCAGATTATGCGAGATTAAAAATATATATTAATATATTGTACTAGCCGTTATGGTTGCTTTCATGGTTCAAGAGGGATTAATTCTTATTTTACTCTTGTATCAAAAATTGCAGTTCGCGTTTTATGTTAAACTAGCTTAAATGTTGGCCTATCGAGCGGCTTATAGATTTAGGGAGGCGTAGATGCGATAGGCATCAATAAACTACAGAACAACACAAAATTGAACGCTGCATTTATGTATTGAAATAATGTTTCAACTTACCTTTTAGGAGGTTCAACGATACTTCTTCTGCTACCACTTAATTTAAAGTCAATTTTATGTACGTAGAACCTTATTTTCCTTACAAACAACTATTTTTATTTCATCGTTGGCAGAACAGGGGACAATTTATAAGATAAAATTAATATAGTGTAAAGATTGGAAAATAGAAATTAGAATAAATTATACATTAAACATTTGAAGAGTTAAATAGTTAATTAAGTAAAACTTATATTGTTGAAACTATATAAATAAATGCAAAATTGAAGTGCAGTTCTACCACAAACTCTGAGATTAACAATCCCCTGCTCTACTTTATGTTGTAGTTTTTGAGTGCCCTAGTAAACTAGTGAGAGCTGACTCATTTTATAGTTCAACAATAGAAGAGATATCCAATCAGAATGCTCAAAATATTCAACAGAACGTGTATGAAGGTGACCATGTTTTTTTCCGGAATATTCACTGCCAACGTTTGATATCCAAGACTGAAGAAATACTGAAAAGCTGCTGGTGGTATTGGCGATATAGTCAGATTCAGTAGAGTGTCTGACTCGTGAGTGTTAATCTTTAACGTTGTTTCATCTCATTATAATTTTCCTCAGTTGGGACTCTCTCCTTTGACGGAGCCGCCCCTGACCGCACTCTGCAGACAGAGAGGCAACTGAGAGATGATAAATAATGTGTTACAAACTACTCGAGAGAGTAACTTGTATTTACTCAACCCCACACGAGGTAGGTTGTAACACAAGGTCGGTTTAATGTGGGGAGCCCGAGTGGTACACCAAGTCTAGGATCAAAAATTGCCCGGGCCCCGGTAACTGTCGGTTACGCTGGCCTCGATGCAAGCATCAATTCCTCTCTCTGATGCAATGAGAGGGCGCGGCCTCGGGCAGCTCTTCCCCAGGGCCGGCACCTCTCATTATAATTTACCTCAGTTTTGTCTCTGTCCTTTGACGCAACCCTTAATTGTGTCAGAAAAATCAGTTAACTGGACGAAATTAATGCTAGACTAGGCAATTAAGAACAATCATTCGACCAAACCCTCAATCAAATACACACTCATCCAGACACAAAATCTTCGGACGAAAAGTTTTCACTTCTCAACGCTTTTTTCGAAATTAAAATATTTTTAATAGAATACAATCGGATGTGGGTACGGCTGATACTAAACAGCTACGAATATCAAGATTCCACCAAAATCTGCACCGTTCATTGCCTACAGTTTAACCTTCCTTTACTCTGATGCAACATACGTTCTCTTTTCTGATTTCATTCTTTTCACATCACTTAGCGTGCAACTTTACAGTGACAATATTTGTCTCATTGTTTGTACAATTCGCCATGGTGTAATACAGGGTGAGGGTGCTATTTGAGGACATATTGTTTTAAGTTCACTACACACTCAAATCATTTATAATATTATTTTTTTTATTTCAGATAACCCAGTCAGAGGAAGATGTTAACCCAAGAAATGAAAAGATATGCTGTCATTGTTGCTTTAGCTGCAAAACATAGTGATTTAAAAATCAGTAACTTTTTACATGTTGCCAGATCATTTATTCATAAGGTTCGGTTGGAGCTAGAGGGATGTGATGGCAATGTTTCCCCTGTAGCAAAAAGGAAAAAAAAAGCATTCACAGCGGTATGATACCGTGAGAACACCAGAATTTAAACGGAATGTTCAAAACATCATCGATGAGAACGCTGGAAGATAAATGAGGTCCAACGCCAAATAAATCCATGTATCAGAGTGGACTATCAGAACCGTGGTACATCAGGACATTAGATATAAGTCATATGTAATCAGGAAAGGCCTATTCATATCGGCGAAGACACAGGAAAACCGTCTAATGCGTTCGAAACTGTTTCTGAACAAATTAAAAAATCCCCACAAACATTGCATGCATTCGTTTTTCTCTGACGAAAAACATTGACCAAGATCAGAAAACAAACAGACGGAATAACAAGTGGCTATGTGCATCTCCTTCTGAAGTACCCAGGGTGATGCACACCAAATATCCAGCCACTGTGATGGTCTTAGGATTTGTGAGCAGTGAAGGTCATGTCATGTCACGTTACATTTTCCCACAAGGTCTTAGGGTCAATGCTGCTGGATACATTAATGTTCTTAAAACCGTTATTAAGCTCTGAATAAATAAATTATGCAATGGAAGGCCATATGTCTTTAACAATACTCTGCACCTTCTCAAAAAGCCGTTGTAACCCAAGATTGGTTATCATAGAATTTATACGATCATGTGGCGCCCAACATGTGCACCCCCCTAACGCGCCAGATTTAAATCCTATCAAACTATCACGTGTGGAGCGTTGTTGAAAGGGAGACTAATCTACATCCTCATAGTAACATAGCTGCACTGAAGGCCGCCATTGTCCAGGTGTTGTCCAAAATGGATTGGGGTCACTTAATTGCATCTTGTGGACGGTTTCGAGCCCGAATAGAAGCAGTCATTGAAGCCAAATGTGTTTTCATAGAATAATTAGATAAAGAGGTATCATGAAGTATATTTGTGTCAATTTGAATTAAATATATATATATATTGTTTGTTAAGATATTGCTGTCTATTTGACATACTAAAAAATGTCCTCAAATAGCATTCGCACCCTGTAGTTAGCAAACCTGTCTCGCTAAATCGATTGCGAATGAGTTATTTCGTCAATATGCTCCATCTAAGCAACGCATAGTAAATCCTTATTTCTGTCATTGCTCGTTGCTATCTCTATTTAGAGGCTGCCTCAGACGCTACTACTAAATTTGATTCCATGCCGTTACACAGAGAAAACTAAGAGCGGCCCGGATTCATGTGGGGTGTAGAAAAGAATATATCCCCCTTTCGACCTACTTACCTGTTGTGGCCTGTTTAGTGGCCAGAGAGGAAAACACGGAAGAAGAAGATAGGTTGAAGAAGTGTATTAAAATGACAGATATATACAAATCAAGAGTGTTAGTAATAAGCAGATAGAGGTGTACGTCCGAACGGTATGTTAACACTGCGTCTCCGCTCCCCAACCGACTGCCCTAGCACTCTTGCTAGGAAGTCTCGCAGTTAGTATTTATGAGAGGAGGAAGAATTCATTCTACTGTAGGAGAGGTTACCACAATATTACCAAAAATTTGACCAAATGATATGACCTTTGATTTGAAAAAAACAGAAAACTTTTTAACAATTCCGGAAAAATCAAATTCATATGTCAAAAACTGTTGTTACAATTAGTGACCCCAGGTGGTAGGAGATATTAGTAATCAACTAGAATATATATAGCGATTTTCCAAGCATAGGTTAGATGTGGCACACAAGCCGAAAATAGTGGGCACCCACTGAGGAGCGAACTCACTATACAGTCGTAATCGTTTTAGCGAGACAAGCTTGCTAACCATTACACCACCTCGAAGTGCCCACTAGAATATATGCATATGCATAGAGAGAGAGAGAGAGAGAAAAGATTAAAACGTTACGTTTAACAATGGCAGGATATTCATATAGTGAGCAGGCAGATATGATTTTTACATACGTCCTCGCGAAGGGTAATAGACGCGAGGCGGCACGGCTGTATCAGATTGCGTTTTCACACAGAAAGTCATCCAGCCTTTGATTCTGCTTATCGGCACGTTGCTGAGACTGATTCGTGGCAGCATATACTATGGAAAGAGGTAGACCGAGCTCATTCGCCTGACCAAGTAGAACAAATTCTACAGGCTGACCTCAGACGATCTCGGATTCGCGAACATATGTTTATATGAATATTTGTCCTTGTTTTAATGTGAGGGACCATCCCCTAAAGTTATTAAAAGTATTTTTGATACACCCTGGATATATTCCTAAAGAAGTGATGGGTTTTTACTTTATCCGACATATTTTACTACCTGAGATTTATTTTTAGCGGATAAACATATTTGATAAGATGTTCCGTTTATTTATTATAACATTATTATTATTATTTATTACCGGAATGTTTAAGAAATCATGTCAAAAGAAAATATGCTCACTGCGAGTTCCCCTGGCCAGGTCGACGCAGGTTCGAATCCTGCCGGCGAAAGCATATTTTCTTTAATAAGAAAATCTAGAATACGAAGACGGGTAGACAATAGTAAATATACTGATTAATAAATAAACGGAGCGTCTACTCACGTATGAGTATCCACTAAAAATAACGTTTAAGTGATATATATATATATATATATATATATATATATATATATATATATATATATATATATATATATATATATATATATATATATATATAATGTGTGTGTGTGTGTGCGTACAATATAATATAAAAGGCTCAATCACTAATATTCTATGAATATAATTTATTACATTGGAATCGTAATCACGCTCCCATTCATTCATGTAATAAATTATAACCATGGAATATTAGTGCTTGAGATTTTTATATTATATGCTTGCTCTGTCCTGGACATTGAGCTCTACCTGAATTCTAACCTCTTGGAAATTTTTATATATATATATATATATATATATATATATATATATATATAGCACTGTTGAGTGATAAGCTAATTCTATAAACAACAGCCACCTGCACTAATGCAAAGCTCTTGAGTAAAATGAATGGAGCACTTTGGCAGATTGGCATTTGTTTAAATTAGTAAAAACAATATGCTAGATTTAGTTGTGTAACTCTACCGAGTGAAGATAGCTGTGGCTGACACAAAATTGTTGTGTTTCAATCCTGGCTTGAGGCATTCGGATGTCTAGTCGAACTGAGGAGCTGTGATACAGCGAAACAGTACTGTCTGTGAATGACACACACACACACACACACACACACATATATATATATATAATAATAATAATAATAATAAAATATAATTATACGGCATACATTATTACGTGGTAAAGTGAACAATATCATGTGGACACTGAAGTAAACGCACAAGAGGCTACAGTCTCTTTGATATATCTATATATATATATATATATATATATATATATATATATATATATATGATGCTAAACGCATATGCACATATATATATATATATATATATATATATATATATATATATATATATATATATATATATATATATATATATATATGTAAAAGTTTGATTAGCAACGACTGACAAGTTACAGCGGTTAAGTCCTTTAATTAATTTTATTTAAATGTTTCTTGTATTCTAATAATTTTCTTCTTTTCTAGATGTTATCGGAATGTTTTATTTCCCCAAAAACCGTCACCCTTCCTGTAACTCTACATACATACATAAAACACGCCATACATTCAGTTAAAAGTAAAAAATAAAAGCATCCTTGATAAATGCTAAAAGTATCGACGAAAGCGCTTGTACATACAAAGAATTTAGACAATTTCTACATAATTAACGTACAGTAAAAAAGAACATTATACGAATTATAAGAACACAAGAAAATTCAATTAAAAAACTTATCTGCAGTCTATTTTAATGAAACTTGTATGAAAGAGGGATTGCTACCTAAATAGACAATAACACACACACGCACACACACATTACAACGTTAATAAAACATCGAAAACCGAAATGAATAAATAAATATATAAAATAAAATATGAAAATAAAAACAAGTAAAATAAATTAACCCAAGAAAATAAATAAACAAGCCACTCCCGCCAAAATAACCACCAGAATGGATTACCCACAATGCCCCACTGACCCATACAAATAAATAGTCGAGAAAAAATCCAACACTCGCAGCCCGACGGTTGCGTCTAGCATGAAACAGCCTGTTGCCTCTGAGAGTTGACTTCAGTGTTCACTTTTATATTTATATTTACATACGCTCTACCTCTGATATTGAGCACTTTATTCCATAAGTATAGCGCACCTTGAAACTATATTTCTGCATATTCAGCTCCTGATGAACAGTAGAGCACTTTCGTAACATTTATAACACATTATGGGCATAGAAAAATTTAACCTCGACTACTCCTTAAAAAGCACACCCATCCCATCCTCATCCACATATAAGCTAAAATTAATTGAAAAAAAAAACGGAAAGCATCATAAAAACAATAAGATGGAAAGCCAATTTCTTTTTAAACCAGGACCTTCACAATAAAACTACACTCAAGGAAAAATGGTGCTTTAAAACCAAAAAATGTCCCGCCCCCGCAACAAAAAGAATTAGACCACTTTGAGAAAGACAAGATGCATTCCCCCCAAAAAAACCTAAAATAAACAATTCAAAAAATGTATTTATCGCAGCAGACCAAACTAAGCCCCCTCCAACTACACACAAGAAATTACTCAAGGGAAACATAACCAGAACATACAAAAAGCACCAGAAACAATAGAACACGATATCAATAAGGAAGCTAAAGTAATCACCCAAAAGTTAGACCTAGACGACCGAATAAGTTGCATCAGTAGGGCGCAAGCCTTTATCACATTAAAAGACCACAAAGAAAATTTCGAAACCAAACATGAATTCAGACTCATAAACCCAACTAAAAGTGTACTAGTTAAAATAAAAAATAAAAATATAAATTTTTTTTTACAAGTATCGGGTTGCGAATTTTTGCTTTCATATCATAAAAAACATAGTGGTATTATGATAGGTTAGACAATAATATTTCTTTAATAATTAACAGTTTTTTAATATATTTCCGGGCTTGTTGTTTAGGAGATTTAATTATTTCGTTAAAATAAGTAAAACGATACTAGAAAGAATTAATTCTGAACTCAGAAAGAAGTTAGGAGGAAACCAGTTGAAAAACACAAAAGCAACTATTGACTGGTTCAGCGATATAAATAACAAACATAATTGTCAATTTATACAATTAGATATAAAAGAATTTTACCCAGTCATAATAGAAGCTGGCCATCACGTCAGGAACAAATCAAAATAAACACAAACGAAATCGATATCATTAAACACTCCGTTAAATCACTACTATCCCACAATGAAGACACATGGATAAAGAAAGAAGGAATGTTTGACACTACAAAGGGAAGCTTTAACAGTTCAGAGACCTGCCAAATCATAGGTATATATTTCCTACACGAAATAAGCAAAGTAACAGATAAAAATGATACAGGACTCTACAGGGAGGACGGTCTCAAAACCTGGAGAAACTATAACAAACAAAACAGAGACAAAACTAGAAAAGCAATAATAAAGATTTTGAAAATTAACGGATTTGACATAGATATAAAAACTAAGCTAAACGAAGTAGATTTTCTGGATGTTACCTTCAGCCTAAGAAAAAGCATATATAAGCCATACAGAAAATGCAATGATAAACCACTGTACATACACACATCTTCCAATCATCCGCTTTCAATAATCAAGCAGATACTAAAATCGATTAACCATAGGCTTTCTGACAATTCTTCCTATGAAACCATATTTAACGAAGCTAAGAAAGACTACGAAACAGCCGTAAAAGATATTGCATTCCTGGCAAAACTCACATACTCACCACAGAGCAAAAATGTCCAACAGAAAAACAAATATCATATGGTCCAACCTACCGTACAGCAAAAACGTAAAATCCGTAGGTAACATATACTTCAAACTCTTAAACAAACACTTCCCGGAATCAAGCACTCTACACAAAATATTCAATGAAAACACTGTAAAAATCAGCTACAGTTGCACCGAGAACATGGCAAAAATAGAAAAAAAAGCACAACAGGAAAACTATCAACAATCCACCCGAACAAATTGAACCCACGTGTAGAATAAAGAATGAATAACCCTTGAACGGTAATTGGTTACAATATATACCAAACCACAGTAAAATCACCAGATAAGAAAGAAAAAGTATATATAGGAGTAACTGAAAAACCTTGGAAACAAAGAAACTATGAGGACAAATCATCTTTCACAAATAGTAAATACGCGAACAGCACAATCCTTTCTAAGTATATCTGGGAGATTAAAAACAAAACGCAAATCACACCAAAAATATCATGGAAAATAAAGAAAATAACATCAGCCTAAAACAATCAATCCAAAACCTGCAAACTTTTTCTGGAGATAGAATAGCTATTATTACCTTCCCAGACCAAAATAAATTACTAAATAAACGATCTGAACTCATCTGAAAATGCAGACATGAAAAAGAAAATTTACTACATTACTTAAAAATTGAAATCTGAAAAGAAGAAATAAAAATAAACAAAATAATATTAAAAAACAAGTAAAATAAATTAACCCAAGCAAATAATAAACAAATTATCAAACCACTCATGTCAGAATAGACGAAATAGAAACAAATAAAAATAAATACATAAAATACAAGTAAAAATATTCAACCCAAATGAATAAAGTCAACAATAAACAAATTAACAAACCAATAACTGTTAGAATAGACTACAACAATCAATCCAAAACATGGACGCGAAAATCGCTGTAGCTGCTATATAACGATAAAAATATCGAAAACCGAATAGAATAAACAAAAATATACAAAATAAAAAATAAGAAAATAAATAAGAGAAAATAAGTAAAAATTAATCCAAATAAATAATTAAATTAGCAAATTGCTCCCACTAAAATAACCGTTAGCACTAATAAAAATAAACATGAATAAGCAATAAAAGTAAAAAATAATCAATCCAAACATATAAATAAATAAAATAATAAACAAATTAAAACCTGTCCTCCGACAAAATAGCAGAATAGACTACGCCAAACAATCGCAAAATTTTAAGAATAAAAAGCTTTATTTTCCCAGACCAAAACAAACTATTAAATAAGCGACCTAAACAAATCCCTCAATTGTTTTTTACTACATTAATAAAACATCGAAAAATATATATATTATATATACTATCAGTAATACCCTGAACATCCGTTAGGTGAAGCGTTAGTAGATAGGTTCTGGCTCAATAGGATTTTTAGATATTGCTCTACTTAATTTATTGAGCACTTCTATCGTTTACTTAATTTACTCTATCGATGTTTTTCTTTGTTTTTTTTTGCCTTGACATTGCGGTTCTGGTTGATTATTTTCGACCAACGCAGATGTCTTTGGTCTTTCTTTCACATTGAATGTCTTTCCCGATATCGGTTTCTTCAAATATGTTTTTAGTATAAAATTGTATTATCCGTTTTTTTTTCACACCGCCAGCGTATAGGTATTAAATAATACAATTATATATTATATATACAAACAAAAATAGAATCGAGTTCTCCCAGTCACTGTGTGTTTAACTAAAAATGAATACGCTTCAATTCATCATCACGACAGACCTGCGCCAACGGCTTAGTGGCAGAATCCTAATTCAGTCGGGTTTCAATCCTAGCTAGAGGCAACTGGATGTCTAGCCACACCGATGAGCTGTGTTACAGTCTGTCTGTGGATGACACAATATATGTATACACAGAAATACAATCATATAAGATTTTATTTCTATATATAATTGTATTATTTTAATACCTATACATTGGCTGTGTGGATATTTCTTTCAACAATTCTCTCTCACTGGATTAAATTCATAAGCATACACACACACACACACACACACACACACACACACACATATATATATATATATATATATATATATACAGAGAGAGAGAGATGTATATATATATATATATTGAATATATATATATATATATATATATATATATATATATATATATATATACATCGATATGTATGTATCTATATATATATTGAATATATATATAGAGAGAATATATATATATATATATATTGAAGATATATATATACAAACATATCTACATCTAAATATCTATCTATCAATACATATATATATATATATATATATATATATATATATATATATATATATATATATATATATATATATATAGATAAAGAATTTAATCCAGTGAGAGAGAATTGCAGAGAGAAAGAAAGAAAGAAATTGATGGTATGTATCTATATATATACTGAATATATATATATATAGAGAATATATATATATATATATATATATATATATATATATTGAAGATATATATATACAAACATATCTACATCTAACTATCTATCTATCAATACATATATATATATATATATATATATATATATATATATATATATATAGATTGATAGATAGATAAAGAATTTCATCCAGTGAGAGAGAATTGCAGAAAGAAAGAAAGAAAGAAAGAAAAAAGAAAGGAAGGAAAAAATTGATGAATTGTTTGTAAGACAAAAAACTGAAAAGAAATTGATGGTGAATGTAAACTTCATGAACGCTGTTACCATTCAATTAAATCGGTTCCCACAAATGCTCATCGCTTGAAAAGTCAGTTAGTGAAAG
>OZ038490.1:97798585-97901085 GCA_964036315.1 Acanthosepion esculentum | reverse complement strand
TTATTAACGTAGTAAAAATTTGTTTATATTGCTTATTGTTGGTAGTCTCTACCAAATAACAGCACTAGTTGCCTAACGATTGCATTAGCATGAAACAGACTGTCGCCTCTAAGTGTTGACTTCTATGTTCACTTTTATATTTATATATATATATATACAAAATTGGATATATATATATATATATATATATATATATATGTGTGTGTGTGTGTGTGTGTGTGTGTGTGTGTGTGTGTGTGTGTGTGTGTGTGTGTGTGTGTGTCTGTGTTTGTGAGTGTCTGTGTGTGTAGATATTTCATTCTTCTATTTGTATGTCTCGTGTACCTAGAGTAAGTATTCGATCATGTCCCTCCACATCTTCCTGTCAAATAATAAATTGTGCCTTTTTATTATTTCTCCTAAAACATGTTCTGCATTCCATTATCCATCAGATTTTCAAAGCCCTACTTCTGGATTACGTGCCCCAGAGATTTGTCTAAGGAATGTATAGACTTTACAAGATAATGATAATTCATGACAGTCCTATAAAAGATTTTATTCGCCGGGATTTCAGGTTAACTAGTTAGTATATCACCGTAGGTTAATCAAACCATTCAGACTATTACATAACCAAACAATATTCAATAAAATAGCTACTATATGTCACCATGGAAAACTAGCTGATTATTTTTTTTAGTTTTACTCCCATAGTTTTGAAACAGGTACAGTGAAAACACCCGTTAAGCACGCTAACAATTTAAAAAATAAAGATTTTCTTATGGTTATAAAGATGTATTTATATTCACGAGAATTTAGAAGAGTAAATATCAATTTTTAAAAAAAATTAACATTCGACAACATAAAGCCGTTAAAAATGTTTAGGAAATATCAAAAGCAGACGGAGATGACCTGTGAAATCTACCTTAGTACTTTGTACGTGATACTAATAAAAAGTGAAGGTGAACGAGTCAAATTGACAACTTTCAACAGTTAGAGATGTTAGACTGAGAAAGCTGGTTTAATATATTATACTGGCCTGTATCTTTGTTTCATGGTCAAAAGAAGTAACTCTTACTTTCTTTTTGTATTTTCTGTACAAACAATTATTTTTATTTCATGGGTGACAGAAATGGGAAAGATTTATAAGATAAAATTAATATAGTGAAAGACGGAAAAATAGGATTTAGAATTAGTTCCACATTCAATATTTGAATATTTAGAGAAACATAATAGCTAATTAAGTAGAATCTACATTAAGGTATCTATATGAATGTATGCGAAATTGGAGCAAAGTTAGCTAACGAATTCTGGGGTTAAAAAGCTCCAACACTACTTTATATCAATTTATACGCTAAACGCTCATTTTCTGTATTGTATATTATCTACTTCTGGGTGATATCACTATTCAGGTTTTAAAAATATGCATATTGATTTTAAAAATAAGAAAATTTCATTACTTAACTGTCCTTCATTCGTGTTCTTTTATTGCAGTTTTTTTTTTAATTTTCATATCAAAATAGTTCTGTTTAGGATTATTGTCTTATATAGTGCATAAAAGTGTTCGAATTTTCATTTTACTTCGTATTCAACAAGTTGGCATCTATTTGTAAAACTTTCCTTAACTCTAACAAGCCAATTTATGAATGAAATGTTCATTTAAAATTTTTGTTTCAAATATTTCATGTAGTGAATATATCTTACTTAGCGAGGCAATAGGGAACGGGCAAAGCCTGCTAGTATCATATAAAAAGGAAAGGAATTCTGGCGAAAATAAAAGAAAAGGCCTGAATAAATGAAGTATGACTGAGCAGAAAGTAAAATGGTGATACTGAAGTGAACAGTGAGAATGCAGTGTAATGGTAAACTAAAGACTCCATATACAGTTTTAAAAGCGGGATAGTATAAACTCTCTAAACTTATATGGGGCCAGTTTAGAGGAAGACCGACACTGAATTAAAAAAAAGGCAGAGAAAGCAACGGGCAACCATTGCATAGCCTCCTCATGATGAGAGATCTTGGTCACTACACCAAATTGTGTATATGTTGCATAGCCCTTTGGTGGAGATGGTCTTGGGGCGACAGCTTCAATTCCATAATTATTATTATTTATTATTATTATGAAGTTGCATTCTTCTTTCGCTCTTCTTTCGTTGTTTTGGTCCGGAGCTGGAAGAACTCCAACGCAGGGAATTTTAACTTTACTAGTTTATTAACGTCGATGTATACATTTTCTAAATATCAAATGGGAGCGCTCGCCCCAACTGCGGAGACATTTCAAACACGAAAGTCAACAGGTCTACATTGCTTGACCCAACTATATAGAACCAACACCCAGAAAACCCTTTCTCTATCTATCATTCTCACGCTGGCGTAGCAAATCAAAATCGACTTCCTTTTTTATCTTCCATCTGACCTCAAAGGTCAACCTCAGGAAGTAAACAGTTATTTAACACAACCACTACATTATCATTACTAAGAAACCATGGTAATTCCAATGTTAGAAAGAATATGAAAATGTGGAGAACTGTGATGGCTTACATGGGAATGGAATCTTCAAAAGAGATGGGAAGTGGAAAAAATATATATTAATTGGAATTCCACAGATTGAAACAGAAAATACAAGGCAAAAGAAAGAAAGAAAGAAAGAAAGAAAGAGTTATGAATAAAAAAGAAAAAAAAGAAAGGGGTAGGAATAAGAAAGGTGACACAAAAAATAAGTTATTTGTATAAACCATTAACAACGTATGTTCTTTCTTTTCTGCAATGATCTTCAGGCTGTATAAGGCCCATGATCTACTCCAGGTAGAGGTTTGCAGAGTAAGCGGTACAGTTTATGGGAATATATGGGTAAGATAACGTTTGACCCTAGACTTAATCAGGTTTATATAGTAATGATCGCAGAAGCATCCTGGGAGTCGCTTCCACAAAGCAGTGTTTTGAAAGAAGTACTGACTGTTTGAAACATACATCTCATGCATTAAATACGAAGGAAATGACGACAGTTCCCTATAATGTATGTGTCATATTGGGTCTTAGCAGTGAATGTTAGAAATGATGGAACAAAGGAATGTAGTTCATTTGAACAATTTCCATGGAAATCGTTATAGAGCAACGAGAAAGTAACGGAGAGGATTTTAAATCCTATCGAAACTGGTAAGTGAAGTTGTGGGATATTCACTCACACTATATTAGTGGCAAATTTAGGCGTGTGTTTACAAAATAAAAAGAGTCAAAATAAACGTACAAAATAACAGGAAAAGCGTGATAAATTGTATGTTAATTTCATACAATTTTATTCATGCATTTGTCTGTATAGATGTGTGTATTTTTTTACGTTACAATAATGTTATGGTACATGTTATAAAAGACAGCAATTCACTCCGTAGTATTTCAGGTCGCGTCACAGAGTGAAGTTAAACACGTGTACCCTTCCTGATGCTGACGGTTCTTCGGCGAAGAGATTGAATATAACGTCTTTTGGTGGAATGTCCGTATTTCTGGCAGGAACAGTTTTCGTTGTATGCTGGGAGTAATTTTATTTTTTTAATTTAATGTATTTTATACACGTTTTAAATATTATTATTTTATTTTATTTATAATTTTCATTATTATTATTATATATTTTATTTTTATTCATTTAGAATTATGATATCCCTACAAAGTTTTACTCCATTTCGTCTCTTTTTAATTTAGGGGATATCAGCAGAAGTCAGATAATTACTGGAGCTGTACAAGGAACCGACCAATTTTTCAACATCTTTACTTATTGATTGTTTCCTTGTGGTCAACTTGAGGTTTGAGGTGAGTTTAAATCCCAACGGGGGCTCAAGACACAGGCCTTGCTGAGGAAACGCTTGTTCACCGTGATCGGTGAACTAAGATTAAAAAAACAAAATATAAATACAAACTTGACCCCCGGAAAATAAGGGGTCGTCCAAACCGTCTGATTAACTGAAAACACCAACGTTGCTCGTACGTCATACAAGAAAACAACAGTCTTTCGCATCATAAAATTGTCTTAGACACCGTCAAATAAAAAAAATGATTTTATCTCTAATTTTATTTGTTCTTAATTAAGTTTTAAAATTGGTCTTCTTTTCGAAGTTATTTTATTGTTTGTAATATAATCTATCAATATTTGAGTCTCTTGAGGAATATCACTATTATGATAGGAAGGCAAATGTTTTGAGAACGTTCCTTTCACGATTATCATCATCGGTGGAACTGTAGACAGTAAAACCACAGTAGAGATGTGTCGTTATTGGGCTGCGTCAGAAAAATGAGAAAAAATACCTTTCGACCATTCATGATCAGGGCACTTCTCTTTTGTCTAGGATTTACCGAACGAATGTTCATATAAAACATGATTACAAGTGACAACATTTAAGTACTTGCAGTGCTGCCCAAAACAAAGTTAACGCAGGAGATAATATATATGTTTAAAACACTTTCTTTTTTCCAGATAATCAACAAATATTAATTAAACTAAATATCAACGATTTCCAACGTGGTTCTCATGCCCCACCGGTGGGGCATGGGAATACTTTTCTGAGGCATACGTAGAATGAGCACTCTTCGGATTACTATACCAAAAGAATTTGGAGGTAATTAGAAAATGAGTTATTAACAGTGAATTGTTTTCTAGTGAGTCTGAGTGAGTCTGAGTGAGTCTTTGTGTCCTGTCACTGGATATAACTAACGCCTTTGTCCACTGTACCATGTGTCCTTATTCAAAGAGTGTGACTTCAATACCCGGTTAAGCCAGTGGAGAACTTTCAGAGGGAAATTAACATGAGATAACTGATAACTGACATCAATTAGACATGACATATGGAACTAGAACAGTCTGCCGCAGTGAGCGAAATAAACGGTTCAGTTCGACATTCCAACAACCTGAAGAAGGCCGGAGCTTTCAACGGAAACGTTGAAATAAATATGGCGACAAAAATGAGGACAATAGTCAGAATAATGTAAATAATGCCAATATTTATATTATAAATGTCTAATATAAATCTCAAGTTTTATTAGACACATTTACAATATCTCATTTCGTGGTTTTGTAACGCAGCTGAAGTTGTATTCATTTTATTGTAAATATATATATATATATATATATATATATATATATATATATATATATATATATATATATATATCAGAGTATGTTTAGTGATAGCTGTTTCCTAATATTTGATATCTAAAGATGTCCATAGATCGGAAGAAAGACATATTCTTAAATGAGACAAGAGAAATTCAAGAGTGATTGCGTGATCATAACACAGCGTTGGAAATTGCGAAAAGGTTGAACAAAGATCAGACAAAAATCGGAAAAATAAAATGAAAAAAATTGAAAGATAGGGACCGGAAACAGAAAGTGTTTTGTTAGTCACAAAACAGGTTAATAATCAAGAAAAGCGAATAAAAATTATAAGGCTGCCGTGTAAGCAGCATTAAAAGCTGCAAAATATCATCATCATCATCATCATCATCATCATCATCCTCTTGACTTTTGTAAGGGTCGATCTAAGTGCAGAAGCCACACTCACTATTTTCCACAACAGTCTATTGACGGCAGCTATCAGCAATACTGGTATAGTCATACCTGCCCATTGTTTGACATTGACCAAACGGTTTGGGCGTTGGTGTCCTCTCTCAGATCCACCCTCAACGGTTACCTTGCATGATGGTCTTGCACAGGCTGTTGTGCCTTTAACGTGTCCAAACCACGTCATTTTTCTCCGTTTGATAATGGCGAGAAGAGGTTCCTGGTATCCCACAAAACTTTCAAACCTTTTCCGCAAAGTAATATTTCATTAGCTATATGTATAAAAACAACCAAACTATGACATTCAATTAAATATAACAAAGAGAAATGTGTAATTTGAGCGGATTTTAATGATGTATACACAGGAATATTAAACAACCGATTTTAAATACAACTAAGAAAATACAAAATCTCCTACAGAATGTAGCGTACAAGGGACTAAGCAAAAATTACATGACATAATCCATAGTCATCAGTAAAATGATGAGCCCGAAATTCGATTTGCAGGTCGGGAACACTAGAATCAATCAGACGTGGAAGCTTAAATATCTGGGACGCGTTTTGACAGAGGACGGTAAGTGCGATACTGAGATCCGTAGACGTATTGGGATGGCCAAGGACGCATTCCAAGGGCTGAGCAGAGTATTACGAGACGAGAGGATATCTTTGGTAACAAACAAAAGAAAACCAAGCTCTGTTACGTGACATATATCCTTCTTTACGGCAGCGAATGTAAGACGATTTCCTCACAGATGAAGAAGGGACTCGAGTCGACGGAGATAAGGTTCTATATAAGGATGCTAAGTATATCATGGTCCAAGTGTGTGAGCAACAATGAGGTCAATGAGAGAGGATGCTTTCAAGGAGGAGGATTATACTTAACATCAGGCACCTAGGTCTTTTGACATTCTGAGGTGACAAGTAAAAAATTAGGGTTGATATAGATACATCATGTCTTAGCTACTATCTTAAATATGCCGTTTTATTACATCAAGGCAAACCTTGTAATAACATAGATCAAACTGAAGGAGAAGAGATATACCCTATTATTATATTAGTGACTATAGCTATTAAGGAAGGTGTAGAAAGTACCAATTAGAGAAGTGCAATCCACGGACAATATCCTTCGAAAACATCTGAAGATAGATGGAAGAAGCAAAGAGATACCAATGAAAAGCCAGAAATCGAAACCTCCTAGGTTCCCATGAGGTGACTGTGAACGTCTCTTCAGATCCAACATAAGAGTCATTTCACAAGTGAAGGTAATATCGACGAGCAACCCAATAATCCAACGAAGATAACGTTTCAGATTTTAAAAACTGAATTTCTGATTTGGATGCTATTTGACGATCAATTCACGCTTCACGGCTCCGGGAGTAGGAAGCAATTTGAAGGATCCCAGGGATTCTTTCTTCTCCACTTCGATCGTTCATTTAGTAATTGGCAATGAGCATGCATTTAGTAAATAATATGCGTAGGATAACGTAGTTTGTTGAGAGTTTCTGAGAAATGACTTAAACAAGATATGTTAAGGCGAAAGCGAGATAAGTTTTGACTTACCTTCGTAGATACAAACCATTTAGATAGATAGATAGATAGATAGATAGATAGAAAACAGACTGCGATAAATGAATTGGATATAATATATAGATAGCAATCACACACACACACACACACACACACACACATACATATATATATATATATATATATATATATATATATATATATATATATATATATATATATATATATGAAACGCTTATTATTTTGTTGAAAAATTTATTTGATGATTTTGAAATGGTTATTACTCGGCTCCCTGGGCGAGGGACATGTGTTCGACAGCTGCCATTCAGTCCGTGGTGTCTGAGCATTTTTTTTCTGTTCAGTTGAGACACTTGATGCCACGCCGGCTCTTTGCGAAGAATAACGAGTATGTCAAAACAGTTCAGTGTGAGTTTCTTCATTGATTCAACATTCACCGAAATCACAGTTCCCACGGGTAAGATACTCTAACACGAGGTACACTAATGAATAGAAGACTAGTGGTTCCCCACGAACGGTATGTACCGCAGAAAATGTGTAACGAGTCAGTCGAGTTTGCTGCGACGTCAGAATCGTTCTCCTCGGATGCTGGTGAACTTGGCATCGATAATCGTTCGGTAAGGCGTATTTTGCATGAAAAACTACATTCACACCCCTACAAATTGATCATTGAGTAACAGTTGTGTCCAGGAGCCTATCCACAGAAGATTTGCAGCTCAGATGGAAGCATTTTGTGAGGCAAATGACAACCTCATTTTGTTAATGAGTGATGAAGCGTATTTTCATCACAATGGCATGGTGAATCAACAGATTTGTCGTTAATCGGCTCTTGAAAACCAAGAGAACTGCATGAAAGCCCACTGCATATCCTAAAAGTGACGGTTTCGTGTACTGTTGGAGAATCTGACGTGATTGGTCCTTACTATGAACTTATTTTAATCTCTGAGCGTTACATCGAGATGATAAATCACTTTTTGTCTCAATTACAACGAAAGCGTATTCTTATCTGACCTGTGTCACTTTAGCAAATGGGGCGATGGCCCACACAGTCAGATTATCAATGGACGTTCTTTGCCCTCTATTTGGTGACCGTCTCATTTCCAGATTTGCTGATGCTCCTTGGCTGCCTCGATCCAATGTTTGTCCATGCGTGATTATTTATTTCTTGTGGGGAAACCTCAAGGCATGTGTGTATACGCATAAGCCCCGTCCATTTGAGGCTTTGAAAGCAGCAATTAGTGTGGAAGTCGCTAAGATCGACATAGCAATGTTGGAAAGTGTGGTGGCCATCTTCAAAGAGCGCCTTCAGAAGTGCTTCAAAGAATATGGACATCACATGAGGGATGTTGTTTTTCAGACTTGATTTCGTCGAATGCAAACTCAATACGAATACACTGTCTATTTGAAGTTAAAATTAATGATGTTCATTTTTGAAACCGTCAGTCCTCTCTGCCTATTTCTTTCTCTCTCTCTCTCTCTCTCTCTCTCTCTATATATATATATATATATATATATATATATATATATATATATATATATATATATATAGTTGAACAATAATTATTTATTATAATTTTTTTCATGGAAACAAGAAAAACTTACACACTACGAAGATGCACCTTCGTTTCGGTGCATTTAGTTATACAGAGTAACCCGGATATAAGAGTGTTGTCGGGACCGGCGAAGAAGTATCTTATATCCGGGTTTCTCTTATATCCGGGTTTGCTCTATTATATATACATTAACACAGGCTCTAATTTGGGACCAGAGAAAATCACTCTTATATCCGTTTTTCTCTTATATCCGGGTCTCTTATATACGTGTTACACTGTACCTCGACTGGTGAGAACCAAAATGATTAATGCTGGAACTTTACAATTCTTATATTTTTTTTCGTTCTCATTACGTTCGAATATATATATATATATATATATATATATATATATATATACATATATATATATATATATAACCGGGCAGAAAATGATCACATAGGAGAACAACTGAACATATATATAACTTGAAGTGCCATAAATTAGACAACGACTGTATCTCATTTCGTTCATCTTTCGAAAACATCAACCACATAAGCTGTACTTTCCAAGGTTTTGAAATCCTTCTGCTGATATATATATATATATATATATATATATATATATATATATATATATATATATGTGTGTGTGTGTGTGTGTTTGTGTGTGTGTGTGTCTGTGCGTGTGTCCGTTTCCAAGGGCACGTTCCAGAGATATCTATAAATGATTAATGCTTTTGCGCGTCCCTACTAGAAAATTAATGAGGTCTTATCGTATACATAGTCAGTGTGGTATAAATGTTGACAGCTTCAGGGATAATGAAGTGCATAGCATTTTTCCAGTCACCAGTCAAGTGACGCATGCGCACGAAAAAATATTCACAACGTTTTAGACACAAATTATCCCTTCGTTAAAATATGGTTGCAACGAAATCTGTATATGTCACGCATGTCAACACAAAGTGCAGTTTTGTTATCTTTTCCTAATTGTTAACCCAATACTAAGCTAATGAGCCACTTAATTTAGAAGGTTACTAATTGACGTTATTGCACGGAAAAGGAGGTCGGAAGAAATGCAGTTTAAAATGACAAAGGATTATAACGTTTAAACATATACGTGAAGAGGTTAAGATTGTCGGGATCAGGGAAGAATCTTCTCAGGTGTCTTTGACACAAAGCACCAGTTTCGGTATGGAATTATCCGTATGGAATCTCTATCGTACTAATGGAATACGTATAGAATATAGATTAGTACTTAGGTGGTTTTATTTTTCACAGAAAGTAGTGCACCATTGGCTTAAATCCTTGCGTAATTTGTTTATACTTGTGTTCAATAAATAGAAAAAAATATCTTCTCATTTTTATAGGATACAAATCCTATATCATTCCAACAAATAACTGAAAAACACAAAGTAGATTTGCACACCCGCAAAATCGGATCAAAACGACTAAAAAGAGATTTTCGCAATAAGGTGTGAAATTAATTTTCTGACCAATGAAAGGAGGCGATTTGCTAAACTTGGAAAAAAATAACGATCCGGTGTGAAAAAAAAAGTCAGCCATAAATAGAGAGACCCAAGTCAATCGCCAGTCAGAAGGGCGCAGAGATCAAAGATTACGGAGGACTGACAGTCAGGTCCGTCACTGACTCAACCCGACACTAAGAGCAGAAAGTGGGGTAGGAAAGGAAAACAACAACAACAACTGACTCCAAAACAATTCAACCCGAGAAGTACATTTTCCTCTTATCTTTTATTCACACTCTCTTTTTCAACTTAAATTGATCGCCCCTTTTTCCTTTCCACCTACCCGGCGGATACAACAAAAACAAAAGAAACAGACATTACTCTACTACTCTGTTGAAAGACAGCGAACACATAGACATTTTTTGTTTAAATCACATTTGCTTAAACGAACTAAAAAGCATTAATCTTTTTTACTCTATTCAAACAAGATATAAAAATATACACAAATTTGTTTATTCTGCATGAATGTCATTAAATATACAATATTCTATTTTTCTACAAACATTCCTTATCGTGTTGTCTTTTCTTGAAATTTGCGTTGTCTTTTGTGGGCAGTGTATCCCGCATTAAATTCTCCTTTTAATCCGGGTATGCTGTACCCCACAATTTAAATCAACTAGTCGGATTGATAGAATTCGTGTTTACAGTATAAAGTACTTTCTAACTACATTTGTTTAAGTTAACTTATTAATTAAAATTTAGTCAAATTTAATTAGTGTTGCAAGAAAATAAACCCGGAATAGTTTAGATATATGGAAAATGGAATGTATCAGTTTAAACTAAGGAGAAGATAATATGGATTAAATAAAAGAAGTGGGTTGGTTTATCTGTGAATTTTTCACTATATAATGTTTTATTATAATATACGTATTAGTCTTGAATCATGTGTTTTATGATTCTATGTGGAATGTCAATAATAAACAGAGCTGTGATGATTTTCTTTTTTCTTTATCTCTTTTGATCATTATACATCCTCAGTGCACTTCTTTTAGTTATTCTTTAAGCATTTCACCCCAAGCAAGGCGAGAAGCCACTAGCACGCAAGGGGTTACAGAAGATTTGGAGCGAGAGCAGATAGAAGTGATAGAGGAAACGATGTGGAGAAGGGAAGTGGATAGATAAAGGCAACTGGAGATGTCAATTGACGTTACATTTGAATAGTGGGAGATTATAGTTGTCAGGGAAACAGGAATAGGGAAGGGAGTTCCACAGGCGAGATGTGCGAGATATGAAGCTATTGGAGTAGAAGAATCGGCTACATTTAACAGTTTCAACAGTGATAGTGTGAGAGCGGGGTACCAGCCTCGTGGGACGCTTCAATTCATGAAGTCTGGGAACCAGCAAAAGCGGCTCATTAGAGCAATTACCGTGAACGTATTTGTAAAAGAGACAGAGATAGGCGACGGCGCGTCTGTGAGAGAGCGACTGCAGACGAGATGCCAGTTCCGGGCAAATGACATTGCATATCCGTCTCTGGATCTTATCAAGAACCCCGAGGCAAACAGAAGGGGCTCCAGACTATATATGGCAGCAATACTCCATGCAAGGGCGAATGGTTGATTTGTAGATTTGAAGGATCGATTCTGGGGAGAAAAATTTCCTGGACCGGCACAGGGAGCTAAGTTTCCTTGCGGTGGATGAAGCAACTGACTCGATGTATTTGTTCCATCTCAGGTCAGTAGTCAGCGTGAGACTAAGCAGCTTGCAGAGAGGTGCTCTCGAGAAGTTGAGCGTCAGACATTCTAATGGGGGGCAGGGAAGAATCTCTGTGGTGATTAATAGAGAAATTGACTTATTACCGTTTGTAAAATTACTTTTGAAATTAAAGCGAAGTGTCTTGTCCGTCTTCATCTTTTTTATCTGCTTAAGCAAACATTGACGTCAGCTGTTTCAGGTTTAGTCGAACTTGAGTACATTTGATTTTGACTTATCATTCCACCTCAAGCCGCTAAGCGGAAGAAGTTGCTGAATGTTACAAAATATGAGAAAATGAAACACTAACAAGGAGAAAGAATGATAAAAGAACAAGAATTAAAAAGACAGAATGTATCGATGAACATTACTTTCAATTATTAAAGATCAAAGTTCATTGGGGAGCAAGAAATCGAGGGAGAGAGAGTTCAACTATCGAGAAGAGCGAGAGAAGAAATTATAACATAGACCTTGCGGTTGCATCTAGCTATTCCAACTGTAAAAGGATGAGACATTACCGCCAATCTATTACTTATTCAATATTATAAATTTGCTTATAAAAATCCTGTATATTCGAGATGCGTGTATGTTTACTTGACAGAGAATTTACAGCCATTGAATCATAGATTGTGTCACAGAAATACATGAAAGTTTATGATTCTGCAATTTTGTACCATTTTAGGTAATGTTTGACGTGCGAAATACACAAAAACTGTGTTGTTGATAAATCTAGTGAAGACATTATTTAAAGTTCATGAAGGTGCAAATTGCTTAAGAATAACATTTTATGTTGTGCATAATAAAAGATTATGTTGTTTCTTTTTCTTTATTTCGAAATGGCAAATGAATAAAAATATTCACTGCTCTTATGAATACATTCTTAGAGGTTCTGGAAAATATTTCTGACACTTTTCTAGTTCTGTTACTTTAGTAGTTGAAAAATATTTCTTGTTTTGTGCTGATTGTTCAGGTTATTTTATTTTTGTTTATCGACAAAATTATATCGCTCCTTTGATCATGTGTTTTGTTTATAAAACTATTTTTTTGCCTTCGAAGTGATATTTTTTTGTTTTCGATAAACTACACAGATATAAAATAAAATTGCTACACCTTGAATATATGTCTCAATTTAATTAAAAATTTACGGAATATACATGAATGATAACAAATAATTCCATGTACAGATCAATATATGCACTAGTCGCAAAGGAATGGGTGTATCAACTAGGAGATATGCAACAAAGAAAAAAAAGTTCCCTTTAGACGATGCACACATTTTGTATTTTATTTGAAGTATCAGTTTTGCGACACTCAAAACCAAATAAAGAGACAGGATTTTGAGGATTTGCCTCCAAAGCAGAAATTCTCTGTCCCACGAATATATTTGAGTTACAGCTCAGACCTGACACCACGTTTGTTAACAGGGTGAAGTTTTTTGTAGTTAAAATTACCCTTCGGTCTGATCATTACTTACGAGTGAAGAAAGAAATTCTAGCAATAAACAACATTAATTCTTAGTTAGTAGTTAACTCCTATAAGCAAGCGAAGCAAAGATTAGGTGTGAGTGTCGAGTGCACAGTCCAGCGGCTGTCGACCCTGTCCGTCCTTCGAGGCCCACTATCTTCTTTTGGTTGCCTTTGCACAGGTTCATCAGCTTTATAGACAACAGTTTTCTTTGTCTAGTCATCTTCGTCTAAAGAGTAATTAATCTTCCTTCCGTCACTTTCTCTCCGTCTGAGATTCTTGCTCTTGTACTTTGAAGTTAACTCTAATTACAGATATCCATCGGTGGAAAGTAAATGTTCCGTATTGAGCTGTTTTAAATTTTACAAGACCGCAGCTTAACTCATATTCCTAAAATATGATCTCAAAAATGTATATCTCTTAATATTTTCTCTCGTGACAAAGCAAACACAATTCAGTTTGAATTATTATAATGTGCAAACTTCTAAAGTGTTCTTTAGAGTAAAATAAGATAACAATTGTATGAATGGATTCGATAATATTGACTGAAAAAAACGCCTTACAGAAATACAACTCCATATGAAAAAAACAAGAAGTCTTGGCCAGGAATAATAGGTAGGAAAAGATTAAAATTATTTTCATGTCATAGTCAGCTTCCTTAGTCTGTTCCCTGTTGATAAAATCAGAAATATTGAAGAATTAAATAAGAATAATCCATAGAAAACTTCAATAAACAAAGTTTCTGTGCGCTTTCGGCTATACATTTATCTATTATCAAAGAGGACTTTGTTTTTACTTTTTAACTGGATGTATGGGTTATCTTTATGTATCTAGCGTTATATGGATGTTTTATTTTCTGAACACATCGCGTTATGACAGTGTTCTTAGTTAATAGTATTGAGTGTTAGATGTTTTTCTTTTTTTATTATTAAGGCTTCCATTATTTGTATCCATTTTTTTCATGTGGATGAGGTTATTATAGCTTGTATATTCTATTAGTCTGCTTCGGATGGTGTTTGATAAGTTCTTGTGTGTGCTTAAAACAAAAGAAAAATCTCGGTCGAACACAAGAAGAATTAAATGAAAAGCTTAATCGCAGTATCTCGTCAGCATGACGCAATTCCCTCTGCCAGGAATATGGAAACGGCCTACTCTCCTGCTTGGCATTCACACCGGAAGCTCAATTACGAACGTTCGTAATTGAGCTTCCGGTGTCTGTGTGTGTCTATCTGAGGAGAGTGCAGAGGATTCAGAAGTAGTTGGATGAGTCTAATGGTGATTACGAAGGTGTTTGGAGTATTCATTAGTAATAGCGACCTTATATCTCCATTCATCTTCCCACAGGGTCTCAGACGCAACAGGCAGCTCTACATCAAATGTCGTGAGGAGTTAGTACTGCCCTGGGTCAAGAGGATGCTTGCTGGAAGACCATATTTGTGACAACAGGATTCTGCACCGTGCCTCACAAACGGGAGAACCCAGTCATGGCAATCAGATAATTTCTGCGACCACACCCCAGTTACATCTGACCGGACTTATTATAAATGGGGCGCAGTTGAGTGAGAGACCAAAAAAACCTGGAATACCAAAGATGAACTGAAGGCAAGGATTACGGCAGCATTCACCAACTTAAACAATAAGACTGTCCAGTAAAGTTACAGGAGATTCCGAAGTCGTCTGGAGGCCGTGGTTGAAACCAATGTCGATTTTATTGAATACATTTACCCTTTATTCTTTTAAGATATTGTGTAATTTTGGGAAATATATCTGTTAAATTTCGATGTCAGCGTTATTTTCAATTTCGCTTAATTTAGACGACAATATAAACATCGCCCCCATTGTAGAGAGAGAAGTAAAGATAATTTTTTTAAAGTTTATTTAATTCATTGAAAAAACTGTGAATACAAAATAGTTTCCCTTTCCAGTTCAACCTCTCTTTCCAGTGATAAAGGAAAACAGTCTAGAAAGCAATTCTGAATAAGAATGAGAAAACGTTTAACTCAATCAGAAATGTTTGCAATTATACACCGAATTTTTTTTAATTGCGATTGGGGGAGCGCAGACGCTATTAGTCGCATTTACGTTATTGCTTTTGTTATGTGATATCAAATGAAAATATCAACACATCAGAAAATTGAAATAATACTCGGTATATAGAATATATTGTTTGTCTAAATTTTTATTTTGTTTTGGTAACTCCAACCATTTTACATGAGTAAAAACGGCAGTATAAAAGTTAAACTATTTTAATATGGTGAACCCTAATGCCATTAATAATAAAAAAATCCGTATTTTCTATCGTTTGGACACTCGTAAAAACCGAACCTATGTCTATATTTTTGACTCTCTTGCAAACCAGACCTGTGTCTGATTTGGTATTAAGCTAAATGGACGTTAAAAACTAATTTTAAAATTTGAGAAAAATCAGACAACTAAAATTTAGCGGCCATCTTTGCCCAAGACAACCAAGTTCCGGTTTTAATGATTAATTGATATAAAACTTCCGGGCATTTGTAAACGTGCAACCTTGGCCATTGGTCAGTCTTTCACTGACTGGATAGCTTCACCTTAGCATGTGTTTCGATTTTCTTTTGCGCCGGAGTGAACTAAAAGCAGAAAAGGTCAGGTGTGTGTTCAGGAAAAATGGGCAGCAGGTGAAATATCACCGTGCAAAAAGAAACAAAATAGATCTTTGTTTTCAATATACATGGGTTTTTAATCATGGATTTACGTAATGCATTCTAGTGGGGTTGGTAAGTTACACTTTGGGCATTTCCTTGATACGTCTGTCTTGCATCCCAACCAACAGACTGACCAGATTTTTCTTTCTGCTTCTCTCTACATTTTGATGAATGGCTTCTGTCTTGGCACTGGCTAATAACTCTTTCTCACTACTCCCTTCCCCTTATCTCTAAACCACTAGAATGCGAACATTATTATTATATAAGGCAATAGTCGGAATTCCCTAATTAACACAAAATTATGTCACATATTATCTTAGTTAAATCTTAGAAATACTTCGAATTTTATACGCCATTATATTGCTAACGGCTATGATCTATAAGTATTGTTGGCAAAAGTGTTATTTCTATATATCTTAGTGACAAATTATTTCTTATTATAAAATGCGAATCCAACACCGTATAATCTTCATGTATTATCTTGCAGTAGTCACCAAAAATATACGCCCATACAAAGACATTGTCCAGTTCCCATTTTCCTCAATATCAACGGAAGTCCAAATACTTGCCGAATTCGTCTTTTTCCTTATTTCCTTGTAAATATAGATTATATTTGGAGTATAGGCCCTACGCAAAACTACATTAACTAGCACTGAGGTGGTTTCAGACTGTCGTTTTGTAGTCCCACAAACATTTGGTTTCGAATTCATCATAGACCTTTTAGTAGATTTGGTAGAAAGCGAAGTGTAAATAGAGCCGTCTAATCTGTGATTTACACCATGTAATACGGGAGAAATCAATATTATTATTTTGACTTCCCCAACGCCTTCCAACACTCTTTGATCAAATTCACTACAATATTTTATTGGTTCAGTTCTTAAAACATCTTTAACATTCATAAATATTTCTTGAAAAATCCAGCAAATCAAAATGAAAACTTTACTATATTATGGAATACAGAAGTTTAATTGAAATGTACAAATGACATAAATCAATAAATTTCAAATATTTTGTCAAAGATTGAAGGAATGCCTGCAATTAAATCAACATTAAAAGAGACACTTACATAGTTGTGGTATGAAGTTTGGTTGTGTGCCTCACACACACATATATATATATATATATATATATATATATATATAACAAATATATAAAATCATAATTTATGAAATTATATATATATATAAACTAATACATAAACTCATAATTCACGAAATTATATATATATATATATATATATATAAACTAATATATAAACTCATAATTTATGAAATTATATATCTATATATATAAACTAATATATAAACTCATAATTTATAAAATTATATATATATATATATATATATATATATATATATATATATAGTCATATATATATATATATATATATATATATATATATATATATATATATATATATATATAGTTTACGAAAAACTAGGTCCGTATGGGTAGACCCAAGGAGGATAAAATCCAAAGAACTCAATGTAAATCAGAGCTAATAATTTAAATAATATATATATATATATATATATATATATATATATATATATATATATATATATATATAGAGAGAGAGAGAGAGAGAGAGAGAGAGAGATTAGAAAGCTTTACACATATCCCTTTGATACTAGTTTCAATTTTTATACTTATTCTTCTTCTTATTATTATTATCATTATATTTCGATTTCTGCTATGGTCATATTATCTACCAAGTCTACAGGAAGACCAAAGGCATGTAGTGATGTTCTGTCATGGCTACATTTTATTTGTTTTTCCAACAACCATAACATCATTAGCAATATATGGAGACAGTTCTTCATAATGTATGAGCTGCACTTATCAAGACAATATTGTTTTATTTCTCTTATTATTTCTCTTATCAATTGTTGGGATTTCCAGGGATCTTATTATTATTCTTTTTTTTATTATTGTTGTTGTTGTTTTTGTTTTCTGTTGTCGTCATTATTTCCTTTGATTTCTGCTGTATACACATTTCGTTCTGGGTCCCAAACAAAGGCATAAGGTTAGAAATTGCGTCATAACATTTTCCACTCAGCATTTACTTTAAAAAAAAAGAAAAAAGAATAGATCACGTACATATCGCCGCCATAAAGCCCTTTGTAAAGTGTGAGCTATTCCTATGAGTACAATTGTGTATATTTCTTTAAGGCTTGGTCTACCAGGTATCTCTTTCAATGTCTCTTTCCAATCAAACCGAGTTGCTCCAACTACAACTGGAATTCTTGATGTCCTTACGTGCCACATTTTCGAGATATTATTATTAATATTTTTAACATTTTTTTTTGTGGTATCATCTTACTATAGTTTAATTATAAAGGCATAATTAGCAAGTACAACCCGGAGGTTTTGAGTAAAAAGAAAAAAACTGTAAGAGAGTTACCTATGTTAGTAATATATTTGTGACATTTCATTTAGATGGAGATGGTTTTGCAGATGATAATGCTGCAAGATAATATGCAATAATTTATTCCACCTATTTCTTATTTGTCCACTTTTGACGAGTGTTTAATTTGTTGTGGGTAAGTTTTAATGAATGAACATGCGCATCAGATTTAGGAAAATCCCTGGTTTGATTTGCAACAGGTTCTTGGGGAGGTTGAAGTTGGTTTTGGTGAGTTTTCGAACTTGGTGAAATCCCCGTTTGTTTTCTCCTGGGAACGCGTTTTATGCAGGAAAGTTTTGTTAGTTTGAGTTTGAGGGCGCGAATTCATTATCGACGTCTAGTGTCTAATTTTTAATCATAATGGGAATTCCACCTAAAGTTTCCGGCCCCATTGGCTAAGGATTTAAATATTTAGAGAGCTGTCAATTTCCTGAAGATCTTTTTACGACATTTTCATCCAAGTGACATCCTTCCCTTGTCACACTTAATCCTCACTGGGTTGGTGTGTTTGTTTCAGTTTTCCATCTCGTTTATTATTATTATTATTATTATTTTTATTATTATTATTATTATTATTATTATTATTATTATTATTATTATTTGTGTATGTTATATTTCCTGCTTTTTATCCTGTAGATCCGGGTCCAAACTATGGTACTTAGTCCCTATACTAGAATTGTCATTTAATTGATAGCACTTTCCTTAGGATATGTGATGTTCCTAATAGGGCGATCTTTTGGGCAATTTGTATGCTGATGTTAATTATTATTATTATTATTATTATTATTATTATTATTATTATTATTATTATTATTATTACCACTACGATTGCTAAATATAAGATAAAAAAACGACGCGTCTTTCCGAAGCTTCTTCTTCTAATTATTATTATTATCTTCGTTGTCGTCTTCTTTTTCTGCTGTTATCATTTTGCTGTTGTTGTTGTTGTTGTTATTATTATTATTATTATTATTATTATTATTATTATTATTATTATGATTATTATTTGTGTATGTTATATTTCCTGCTTTGTGTCCTGCATAGCCGGGTCCAAACTATGGTCCTTAGTCCCTATAGTAGAAATGTTCTTTAGTGTATGCTATGTTCCTAATATGGCGATCTTTTGGGCAACTAGTATACTGATGTTAATTATTATTATTATTATTATTATTATTATTATTATTATTATAGCACTACGAATTCCAAATATAAGATAAAATAACGATCGTCTTTCAGAAGCTTCTTCTAATTATTATTATTATCTTCGTCGTATTCTTCTTCTGCTGTTATTATTTTGTTGTTGTTGTTGTTGTTATTATTATTATTATTATTATTATTATTATTATTATTATTATTATTATTATTATTATTATTATTATTATTTGTCCCTTCCAGACGAAAGCGGTAATTGCTTTTTATTATCTATAAATTGCTATAACAGCTTAGGAAAGATAGTGGAGTAGTTTCTTATTACCTACTCTCAGGCTTTGAAATCAGTTTCCTTCCCCTAAACCTCCTGCGAACCAAGTCCTCTTGCATTCCAGTCTACGCTGCACGCCAATTCTTTGAGAGAAGTGTTCTTATCTTTTTACAAGGAAATTGATGCGAAGTGAGTCATCTAAGAACTAAGATAAGAAAGGTGACAGGTAAGTCTACGGGAGAGCACGGTTGTAGTAAAACAAATATATGTAGTGGATTTATTATTAGAATCAGAGGTAACATCTCCAAACGGACATGGAAATTGACACACTACATTGTTTGTTTTTTTTTTTGGTTTCTTGTATAGTTTCTCGGTTTTTGTGCCGTGAATGTTGGCTCATTTATGAAACATTTGCGGTAGAACATTTTTGTTAGTGTTCTCACAGATGCTCATTCTCTACGTATTTCTTTATCTTAGAATTACAGATATTTTGACAGTCGATGAAAATTAGGTTCATTACTGAGATTATTAGAAAGTAATGCCTGGCTGGAAATATATGGAGTGATATGAGATTCAGCTCAACGTTCAAATGAAATTAAGTTCGACACCACTACCCCGACTACAATAAAAGGAATGTGTAGAAAGCCGGTGTTGCCTATCCCCTCCTCCCTAACCCCTAATTCTATGCTGTGTTGTGGCTATGACAGAATTCTTACTAAGACAAGACTTGAAACCGATTAGCAGATGCCCTTTTTCTCGCCATAATCGTTACACTACACGAACTTTCTAAATATCACTACAAAAAATGCATTGTAAAAATAGAAATTCTTGCAAATTTTATTTTCGACACTCGACAACATATCATCACATTAAAAAGCGACAACACGTAATAACACAGTCTCTAACCTTAGAACAGGCAGCCGTCGCTGTATTAGCAAACTCGATTACATATTCATATACAACTAGAAATAGATATCGTCGTTCAGAAAAACATATCTTGCCAGAAGATATATTATCCCAATATATATATATATCTATATATATATATATATATATATATATATATATAAATATATATATATATATATATATGTGTGTGTATATAATGTGATATACACACACACACACACACATATATATATATATGTGTGTGTGTGTGTGTGTGTGTATGTATTGTGAGATATATATATATATATATATATATATATATATATATATACATATATATATATATATATACATATATATATATATATATATATATATATATATATATATATATCATGTTTGTGTGGGTATTCTCATGTTTCTTAATTTAATTTGATCTTTTTTCCTGTTTGCGTGGATTTGTTTTTGACAAATAATAAGACAAAAAACATGGTAACTTGAAACGGTTTAATACAATTTAACAAAGAGACTGTTTTCTCTGAAATAAGGGGAACAGGAAAAAGCGTTCTGAGAACAACACCAGCGTAAATCAAATAACCATGGCATTCCTGATGCCCAGGGACTTTGATAACATACACATTTACCTCGCTTATTGTTTTATCACTTATGTTAAGTTGGTGTATGTGGATGTTTTCGCGCCATTACATATTCATCTCCAGACGTCACCATCGCTTAAAAACGGTTCGTCCTTGGTGCTTCTTTTGTGAATTACTATTAGGAAATATCAGAAGTGTTTGCTTAACGTACTGACTGCGACTTGGCACCCGAGTTTGCCCTGGAATTCTTTCTGGTTTTCACTCTCGGGGAATGCAATCCATTTATATGTAAAAAGATAATCTATTCAAGAAACTCAGTCATTAAGTAGAGGACTCGCCATTAAGCGATCAATAGCGTGCTTAACGCCCAGGCTATATCTAGAGGAGTTCCTCTCCAAGTTTTTGATCTGGGTATCAGCCTTTGTTCTTAAATGTTGAATTAAAATCTCACACATCAGAAGGCATTCACAATGAGTGCATTTCTCGGTTGTTTAAATATGCAGTGTTAAATATAAAAGTTGTGGATTCTGGGATGAAGTCCGATATTAATAAATAACAAACGCCAGGAATACATAAGGAAAATAAATGTATTAACTTAATAATACAAACTGGTAATACGGGTTAGTAGAACCAGGAATGCCGGTTTGTAGCAATAATATATATACAGTCTTGGTATTGAAGTATCGTGGTATAGCTCGTTACTGAGTCTAGGTGCTCGTGACGGTGACTCTAGTGTTACCCTCCTCTATTACTACTCTGATACTACTCTGCGGGTATTCACTGGTAGTAGTATATGTATACCTCGGTTGAGTCCATTTGTGTGAAAAGGGGAGACCCCTTAACACCCCCTCCTTAGATAGGGAGTTAGTATATTTTCTTTTTATGGTTGATGATCAGAGGCTCAGTAAATTTTATCTTTCTGTTTGACCTTCTAAATTCTGTATATTCCTGTGGTCTTTGAATCTCAAAAGATTCAAAGATTGCATCCATTGAGTCGTCATTTTCTGCGAGAGGTCGAAATATTAAAAACAAAACCAATGTCTAGATGAAATGTAATTTTTTGAGTGTGGATTGCTTTATTTTAATGTAGATGGCCTCCAATATCTGAAGTTTTTTTTTTTACAGTGTGTATGTGTCTGTTTTATTGTGTTATCAACTAATATCTGTCTGATATGTATCTGGCTATTTTTTCTGATAAATGTTGTTTCATAGAACCAAGATAAGAAAGGTAACAGGTAATTCTACGGGAGAGCATGGTTGCATCTAGACATTGGTTTTATATTAATATTTCGGCCTCTCGCGTGGTATGACGTCATAAATCCGCATCTTGAACTTACGTCCTACGGCTGCTCTTCCGCGAACGTTATCGCCACATAACAATCTTCCATGTCAAGATAACAGAATATCATCTTTGATGGTGAATATCTTTGTTTAATGTAGTGGGTTTATTATTAGAATCAGAGATAACATCTCTAAACAGACATGTAAATTGACACACTACATTATTTTTTTGTATAGGTTCTCGGTTGTTGTGGCGTGAATGTTGGCTCATTTATGAAGCATTTGCGGTAGAACATTTTTTTAGTTTTCTCACAGATGCTAATTCTCTACGTATTTCTTTATCATAGAATTACAGATATTTTGACAGTCGATGAAAATTAGGTTCATTACTGAGATTATTAGAAATTAAGGGCTGGCTGGAAATATATGGAGTGATATGAGATTCAGCTAAACGTTCAAATGAAATTGGGTTCGAGCCACCCCCCACCTCCACTACACTAAAAAGAATGTGTAGAAAGCCGGTGTTGCCTACTCCCTCCTCCCTAGGCCCTAATTCTATGCTGTGCTGTGGCTATTCCAGAATTCTTACTTTGGGCAAATGATGGCGATAAAACAGAATAGCTTGCCAGTCTTAAATATGGCGAATTTCAAGCACTCTTGAAAGTTATATATGTTTTGTCTTAATATTTATTCCCTTGATTCTCCGCAATATCTCCGTACTTTTACTTGAATCTTTATATATATATATATATATATATATATATATATATATATATATATATATAATGAAAAGATTTGAACACTAATATTCCATGGTCATAATTTATTCCATTGGAATCGTAAAAACGATCCAATTTAACGTCCTTATCCAAATACTACTGGGATATGGTGGATAAGGGACTAACCCCACTTTTCAAATGGAGATACTTATCAAGAGCTAGCACACCTAATAACTTCCGTGATCGGTGTAATCTGTGCATCACCGAAAAAATCTTTATCAAAGATGAGAATCAGGATGAGTTTTTAAACCTTCGGAGTGAGATCTTCTCTAAATGTAGACACATAAAACGGTTCAAAACATAAACACAGTTTTGTAACGTGTTGTCGGGTGTGACACTTCCACCTTAATTCAATAACATCGGGCATGACTTTCTGGTGTAATGACTATTACTTGTATGTATCATTGTGTATGTTTATGTGAGGCGCCATGTATTTCAAATTTTTGTTATTCTTTATTCATGTAATGACTATGACTTATATGTATAATTGTGTATGTTTATGTGAGGCGCCATGTATTTCAAATTTTTGTTATTCTTTATTCATGTAATGACTATTACTTGTATGTATCATTGTGTATGTTTATGTGAGGCGCCATGTATTTCAAATTTTTGTTATTCTTTATTCATGTAATGACTATGACTTATATGTATCATTGTGTATGTTTATGTGATGTGCCATGTATTTCAAATTTTTGTTATTCTTTATTCATGTAATGACTATTACTTGTATGTATCATTGTGTATGTTTATGTGAGGCGCCATGTATTTCAAATTTTTGTTATTCTTTATTCATGTAATGACTATGACTTATATGTATCATTGTGTATGTTTATGTGAGGCGCCATGTATTTCAAATTTTTGTTATTCTTTATTCATGTAATGACTATTACTTGTATGTATCATTGTGTATGTTTATGTGAGGCGCCATGTATTTCAAATTTTTGTTATTCTTTATTCATGTAATGACTATTACTTGTATGTATCATTGTGTATGTTTATGTGAGGCGCCATTTATTTCAAATTTTTGTTATTCTTTATTCATGTAATGACTATGACTTATATGTATAATTGTGTATGTTTATGTGAGGCGCCATGTATTTCAAATTTTTGTTATTCTTTATTCATGTAATGACTATTACTTGTATGTATCATTATGTATGTTTATGTGAGGCGCCATGTATTTCAAATTTTTGTTATTCTTTATTCATGTAATGACTATGACTTATATGTATCATTGTGTATGTTTATGTGAGGCGCCATGTATTTCAAATTTTTGTTATTCTTTATTCATGTAATGACTATGACTTATATGTATCATTGTGTATGTTTATGTGAGGCGCCATGTATTTCAAATTTTTGTTATTCTTTATTCATGTAATGACTATTACTTGTATGTATCATTGTGTATGTTTATGTGAGGCGCCATGTATTTCAAATTTTTGTTATTCTTTATTCATGTAATGACTATGACTTATATGTATCATTGTGTATGTTTATGTGAGGCGCCATGTATTTCAAATTTTTGTTATTCTTTATTCATGTAATGACTATGACTTATATGTATCATTGTGTATGTTTATGTGAGGCGCCATGTATTTCAAATTTTTGTTATTCTTTATTCATGTAATGACTATTACTTGTATGTATCATTGTGTATGTTTATGTGAGGCGCCATGTATTTCAAATTTTTGTTATTCTTTATTCATGTAATGACTCTGACTTATATGTATCATTGTGTATGTTTATGTGAGGCGCCATGTATTTCAAATTTTTGTTATTCTTTATTCATGTAATGACTATGACTTATATGTATCATTGTGTATGTTTATGTGATGTGCCATGTATTTCTAATTTTTGTAATTTTGGTTATTCTTTATTCATGTGGTGATATATGTGTGAGTGTTTATGTAGGTAAACATTTCCCCTAATAACTGATTTGCAAACTCAGATAGCATTATAATAGTTATACACCTAGGTATATATGCTAACGTTAGAGATAGATACACGCTACTCACTCAGCCGGTTTTTAAAATATTATTTATTATTTATTTTTTTTTAATTAGCCTTTGATTTTGATTTAAATATAGAGATGTATATGTGCGTTCATATGGGTGTATGCGTGTATGTGTATATGTGTATATATGAGTATATGCATATATATACATGTATATATATATGTGTATGTGGGTAGGTATATAGATATGTGTGTGTGTGTGTGTACATATGCATATATGGACGTATGGATATGTAGGTAGATGTATATGTAAATGTGTTTATATGTGCGTGTGCATATTTAGATATGTATGTAGACATATATACCTGTATATGGGTGTAGATGTACGCATGTATGTGTAGTGAAACGGAGGTCTTGACCGAGAGAATGGACTTTTGTCTGTAGTTTTCATTTGTCTTTTATCTTTTTAGCATGAATTTTTTAACATTCCTTGTGTTGGTCAAACAGTCTCTTTGGGGTTGTTATTTGAGATGAGGGCTGGATGGAAACATGCTGCTCCAGAATCCTTTGGCCAGTCTGATAGTTTTATGGGGGCCTCTGGTATGTGTGAGCGTGTCTGGGTATTTGGTTCTTAGGTAGGGAGTGAGTAGCGTATGTGTGAGCGTGTATACTGCGGTGGGTGTGTGTTATCATTTGACTCATTAAAGAGTGAGTATGAGGTGATGTGTGTACGTGGTTAGATCCGTGTGGGTGTGGGTGAGTAGGTTGTGATTGGCAGGGTTACATATTAAAACTATCTATATTGTTAAGTTTATGGCTTGGCCCGCCTGGACAATGGGTTTTCGAGCGTCGTCTCCACTTAGTTTCATGGAATCCTAAAATCTTTCTAATGTTGTCTTCTCTAAACCTTTCCATTCTCTCAATTATAGCGAATTTAGCATGGGTTTTGAAATCGGTTTTTCTAGGCGTGTGTATGTATATGTATATATATATATAGGTGTGCGTGTATGAGTGTGTATGTATGTGTTGTAGGTGTCTGGGTGGGAGTATAATATTTTATCGCCTATGGGGTGTGTATGTCGCCAAGAAATATATACACTCATCCGGTATATCTGCGGACGTTTGAAAATACGCATATTTTTCTCACTGAAACCCTTCTTTAAATCTTCTCTCTGTTAAATTTTAATGTCCCCTCTACCTTTGGACCTCCATGCCTCTCTCGTCTGTTACCCCTCTATATAGATCCCATGTCCTCCCACACTCTCACGCATATACTCTTACTATTTTTTTCTCGGAGTTGTTTTTTCTGTTTTCTTTTTGAATCTGTAGGTCTGATGAATTGGATCGTTTTTACGATTCCAATGGAATAAATTATCACCATGGAATATTAGTGTTTAAATCTTTTCATTATATCCTTACTCTGTCCTGGGCATTGAGTTCTACCTGGATTCTATCCTCTTGGAATTATTTTTATACATATATGTATGTGTATATATAATTGCATATGTATGTGTATATTTACCACTAATATTGTATATTGTGGAGGCACGGTGAGTAATGGATAACAGCTTGGATTGAGGAATCGGACAGCCGAGTTCGAATTCCAGTCGGATCTATTACATTCACTTACGTGCTAATACCCTTGGGAAAGGTGTGAATCCTCTTCTTCTCCCTCCAACTATGGGCAAATAGCAGGACAGACTGGGTTCTATAGCCTTGGATGGCAACTGGTCTAGGAGAAGGACAACTCTGAATTCAAAACCTGCGGAGGGTCGTTTGGGTACCTTGATGAGATGACACTATGTTACAATCTACGCCAGTTCTCTTCCTGCGCATATTAAATTAGATGGCATTCGTTGCACCAGGTCCCTGTATTCGTCCCTCCAAAAAGTGTGGATGGCCGTGCACAAGGCCTTCACCACTATAATCAAATCCTGTGTGGGTGTCGGGCTTTCAGTTTCTGATCTGTCTGACCCTCATACGTCGAGTTCGACGGGAGAGTCCATCATATATATATATATATATATATATATATATATATATATATATATGAAGAAATATAGTCTTAAAGTGTTCTATATTTATGGGATAAAGTGCTCAATATCAGAGATGGAGCGTGTGTAAATATAAAAGTGAACATAGAAGTCAACACATAGAGGCGACAGTCTGTTTCATGCTAGATGCAATCATCGGGCCACGATCATTGTATCTAGCATGAAACAGACTGTCGCCTCTAAGTGTTGACTTCTATGTTCACTTTTATATATATATATATATATATATATATATATATATATATATATATATATATATATATATATATATATATATATATATATATATATATATATATATATATATATATATACATACACACACACACGTTCGTACTAAATCGTGTTAATGTAATATTAATTTGATTGAGGTCGCAGCATTTAATGAATGTTTCTTGTTTTGGCAGTTACTAACTGGGTATTTACAAATGCAGTTTGAAAGAGTTGGTATTCGGACTTATATTAAGTTAAGACGTAAATATTGTAGAGTGTACCGGGGTGGCAGTTTTCTGGTTACTGTTCCCGACTGGTAGGTTGGAGCCCGAAATCTTGCGTAGCGTCTGGAGAGGCTACTCTGATCAACAGTTATATAATCGGGATTTATCCAGTGCCAAGTCGCGCATGGAAGGGCGTCCTTCCAAGTACATCCGGTGGGCAACGCCGAGATGACACTATGTTACAATCTACGCCAGTTCTCTTCCTGCGCATATTACATTAGATGGCCGACTGCTACTAGTACACCCTCCCTTTCCTTTACCAATATAGCACATCATGATATCATAAACAACCAAAGATATAAACCTAAACCAGTTCTACAAAAATACCTAAACCCCTTAACCTTTATTTTTCTAAACTTCGTGGTATTCTTACCAACTTTTGCTCTGTGGAATCGTTCCTCTTCGAAAATTCGAAAAATCTCCAGACATTATAACTCTTCAATCCACTTCTCTTATTTCTTGATTCCTGGCTACCTTCCTCTCCTTAGAAAGGACTTAGAAAGTCTACATGCATAGCCTGGGAGTTTATGTCCTCAAACATCTCTTGCTAGCTATGGGACTCTCTCTTTCATCTCCAGAACATTCGTACATGAGTTTTTTTCTCTTTCCCTAATTCAGAGGCAATTTACCATAAACCGTGTCATGGGTTTTTCTTCTCCAGTAAGGACTTACCTTCTCTTACTGAAAAACGCAGAAGTAGAGATCGTCCAGAGACGCCTGTCATGTTGACAATACTTAACAAACTTTGGGCCTGGCTTGAAGAGGATGTCGACTCGTACACACTCAGTGAGTTGTATGAGTAAATGGTAGACGTTGCTGGAAACAGGACCAAGCGTGTATATTCAGCAAAAAGCCTGAAAGAAAAACTTCAAGAACGTTATAATAACTATCTATATTTCGCAGAGGTGAACGGAACGAAAAACGAAGTGACAAATGGTGTGAGGCAAAATGAAAGAATACTGAAGATGATTCTGCAAGAATTGACATGGCTGCTCCCCAAATCAGTAAAGTACAGATTAGTGAGATGTCTTTTAATATGGACTCTGTCCAACAAACCACAACATCAGTGATACGAATTCTTCATGTCAGTGGTTGCATCCAATGTTGTAGATATATCTGCAAGCCATTATCAGGCCTGCCATTCAATGAGCTGCTGTTATACAGTGTTTGTGTGAGCTGCAAGTACTACCTTTACTATTTGGGTTATGTTTAGAACTTGACTACATATTTGGATTGAAATGGTTGATCGACAAACCTTTCAGACTCGGCCAATTTGTTTCCTCAGATAAAGACATAGGAAACAAGTCATAGGTTTAAACAGAATTCTATCCTCTCCTCTAATTTTGAGAATATCCTCTCTAAGTACACGAACAGTGTCACACAGTAGGCTGCAGACAATATCGACCATAATGTATGTAGACTAGACGGTAAGAGCATCTATAAGATAGGCGTAATTGCCTGATCTACGCCACTTGGACAGCAACAATAAATAGTTCTGAATGCACCAGTCCATCTCCACAAGGCCATGAAGGTTGGAGCAGCTATAGCCAACAAAGGTATTCCGATGAAGTTGTACCAAGAAACTTCGAAGCAGGGTTTCTCATCGGAAAAGTTTAAGCCATTTATTGGGTTGCAGTTCGATATGTTCTTCCAGTTTCAACCAGCTCTGACTTGCTCTGGCACTCTGCTTGTAAGTTCTGCACTGAAAACGTGTCTTACAGTAGCTGGGTCGGTTTATCCAAGATGTATAAACCGGATTGTACTTACTACCTGCTAATATTACAATCCATCTCATTATAGACTTGAAGCATTCACATGACAGTTGTACTGTATTCTACTCATTCTATATATATTCATAAATATAGTTGCATGTATTCTACGCTTTCATTTGTAAAAAGTCAAAATGGACAGCAACGCATTCCAACGCTACGTATCACCCTTGATTAACCGACGTAATGCGTACGCTTGGAACAATGTGTAAAAATGAGTGTCAAAATGTCCATGTTGACCATAATCCCCATTTTTGAATATTTGCTGTTTTGTTGGAAAGTTGCCCCATTTCCAACTTCTTTTTTAAAGAGTTTCCAAAGGAGAAAGTCAAACAAAGCTGTGATGAACCATCATCTAACCACTGACGTACATGAAACTCAGCCACCAACTGACCTAATATTTTTTTGTTATATGGAGGTTCTCTCTTCCACTGAGTGAAGTGGTTGCTGAGGGTGACATAGACAATGTCGTTGCACCGTACCAGTGTATGTGAATCATCATGTGTGATGGTTAAATTAAAGGCCCGTCTTTAAAAGACAATCAACAGTGGCTCTGGCTTCTGTTAACAAGTCGAAGATGGATTGCAAGTTGTTGTTTATCAAGAGCTCTTTCTCCCAAACGAAAAGAACAAAGATCAGTTTGTCAAGATGTTATGTCAGACTGCCAAACGGATAGAAATCGAAGTGAAGATAAATTTATGCCACCATTTTCTCTATTAACATTAATATTTATAAACAGTCATCAGTAGTTCCTGAGATATAAACCTTTCTGACATTGTTGTCTGGTCTGCAAGATATACGCATATCACGTGACCAACTTGAAAGCTCCACACAATGCGAGAAACATATGGATTGACCGGAAGTATTCGAAAATATTTCCCCAATAGTCACCTCTTTATTTCTATCTCTACCCGCATACTTTTTTATTTGTCAAATTAACTTTGACTGGAAAATTATCTGCCTGTAGATTGTGGGTGTTTGATCAGCATTTCATTCACTAAGAGGCATATAGAGATAGTAGATATTTCTTATGCAGTAGTTTCTTTTTCTGTTATCTACTGATTCATAGGACTACTGTTATATTCCAGCTAATAACGTTGAAAGAGGACTACGTTTTAATTCATGTTTATTATTTCAGATCTCGATTTCAAGTTACCCCACGTAACTAAATTTCCCCAATTTTTCAAAATGAGAACTTTTCAATTTACAAAAGAGGGGATATTACCTTTTCTAAAAATACCATTTTTCCAGGTGCACATTAATATCTACCAGATTATTATTTCATTGCTTATGTACTGTTCAAAATGTCCTCCTTTTTCAAAATATATTTCTGTCTCTGAGTGATTAACATACCTGTGAGTTTCCTTTTACAGCATTCATAATTAATTCTTTGTTATTTCTTTCGGCTATCTTACTTTGTCAAAAGATTTTCTGCAAAATAAAAAAATTAGGCATTTAAATATGAATTATTAAACCCTATGGTGAATAACTTTTGCTTCAGAATCCAAAGAAAAAAAAACTCCAAAAGTAAAAGTAACTATGAAAAGTGCTCAATATACTAAGTAGAGCAAACCTAACTATGAACCTAAAGAGCCAGGCAAACCTACCTAGGTTTCACCTACACAGATCGTCAGGGAAAACTGGCCTGCTTACCCTGACGATCCGTGTAAGCGAAACCTAGGTAGGTTTACCTAGCACATAGTTATATATATATATATATATATATATATATATATATATATATATATATATATATATATAAAAGAAGAGAGAAACCGTAAACCTTTTTGGTTGTAATGTGAATTTTTTTTTAAAAGTATTATGCTTTATTTTCCATAATTTTGCTAAACGTCCTTCCCGTCTCGCGACCGTCATCAGGCAAAGGGTGGAGATTTCCACATATTATTAAAAATAATTAAATGTTTTCGTATATTTTTCGATGTTAAATATTCTCGATATGAGAATTCCTTTTTTTGTGTGTTAGTGACACAAATGTCTTTCTTGAACTGGCAGTGAAAATTTCAAAGTTATAAAACAATTAAGATTGGCCCGACAAATGGTGAACGAGTTATCGGCATTCCTATCTTTTAATGACTCCTGTGTTTTCTTAGATCTATTTCCATTTTCGAGTGTTTTTGCCAACATGCGTGTATATATGTATATTCCCTCTCCATACATACATAATGTCTCACCACGAGGAACTAGTAAACACATTTGTACATATACACAGATAAACACACACACATATACACACACACAAACCGTCCTATTACAAGGAAGCAGTACATATATAGTATATTCAAAGTATATTCATATTGGATAATGCCTTTCACAGAAGTCAAATATATATGTATGTGTATATATATATATATATATATATATAGAGAGAGAGAGAGAGAGAGAGAGGGGAGAGAAAAAGGGAGAAAGAAAGAGAGTATAGTCAGAGTATATATATATATATATATATGTATATATATATATATATATATATATTCGGAAGTCTAGTCGCACTGAGGAGCTGTGATACAGCGAACCAGTACTGTCTGCGAATGACATATATATATATGTATATATATATGTGTGTGTGTGTGTGTGTGTGTGTGTGTGTGTGTGTGTGTGTGTGTGTGTGTGTGTAAATATGTGGATGTAGATCCGACGGTATGATGAAAAATATGGAAAAGACAAAGCAAAATCCGAATCCCCCCACCCACCCACAAAAAAAGAAGACTTTACAATTTCAGTTTTTCTGTTTCTCACTAGTCTTGTGTCTATCGTCTCTTCATGTTGACTTAAATATAAATATGTTTCCAATAAGCATGTCCTGAAGATGGTCTACTAGACCGAAACGTCAGACGTCGACAGTAAAACAAAATTAAAACAGTAAACTTGCATATTCGGATTTTGCTTTGTCTTTTCCATATTTTTCATCATATATATATATATATATATATATATATATATATATATATATATATATATATATATACATATATATATGATAAGGCCTTTTCACTAAAGTTATATCTTTGGATGTGGCTTATACTAAATATTTTTTAAGCAATCGCAGGCGACTTCTACATGTAATAATTTAGTCATTTCATCCTCAATGAAGACAGTGATGTTCCTGACTAATTGTGCGGGTTTGCTTTATTATTTGTGCAGTCAAACACCTGATAATCACGGCTAACTATTTTTTTTTAAAACTGCTGAATATTTTCATATTAGGCAAATATCATGCCTAATCACGAATAAAGTATATTGTTTCTGGATGAAGTATTGACAAGTTAATAGCGCTGAAAACTTTAATTGTCTTTCAGATCTTGAAATCCAAACAAATTAATGTGATTTGGTTAAAAGGAGAGACCATGGCATATTACGTTTTGGACAATATGACTCCAGATCGCATTCGATAATTATTACTGTAAAATTAGATTAAAATCCTAACAACCGATAAAAAGCATGCACACGGATCCACTAAAAGTCACTGTAATGTACAATGTAAAGAAAATGTTAGGTGGCACCAATATACCTTGATGGCATGGGAATTTAAGACCTTGTGGCGCCGCTTAATTGACGAAATCAGTTAGGATTGGATATCAGCTGATTCAGTGTAAACACCGGTTTGAGTGTATAGAGAAAGGCGGTGTAAATTAAGGCTCGTCGCTGATAAAAAAAAAGAAGGATATATTGCAATTATGAAGATTTAGGGACATTTATATCGGTCAATTTACACTGTCAGGTGTGTACTGAAAATACCTGAGATTAGGTGTTACGGTCGGTCGTGGAAAGTGCGATGACTAATAATTAGTTCATGATCAGAATTACCGGGATAGAAGTGTCTGTGGTAACAGACAAGTGGAACTGGTTATTCATTGAACACAAGGGTATCAGACAACTATCATGCGGATCGGTTCAGCGTTCATTGCTTCCGTGGAATATGTGAACAGAAGAGTAACTAGGGTGCTCCTGTTAACACCAGAGGCACTGGACAATGCACTTCTGAGCCCGTAATGTTGCTGACTGGACTCTATAGGACTGGCAGTATGTAGCTCAGTCGTATGAATTATTGTTCCTGATGCTTTAGTCTGGTAATAGGTGAAAACATTTGACGTAGAAGCAAAGAATCTATAAACGCCGGTTGTCGACAACGCACCGTTCAGTGTGCTTGTGGTTCTACAATTCTGTCGGTCGTATTGAACATAAGCTGGATCTGCTAATACGCTGAAACATCTCGTCCACTGGTGACCGCTGTCTCATGAGCATTATTTACCCTTTTATGACCTCAATATACACCAACAAGAGCGGGTTATTCCAATAGATTAATGCCCAGTTATCAGAATCACTTTGCTCACGTTTATTTGGGAAGCAATACACAGAATTAAGATATATGATTTTGGCATTAGGTTCGCTTGACGGAATTCAATCGAGAATTCTTGAGTGTATTTATACGATCCATTAGAAGGCATGGTCCTTCAGCTAAATCTATCATGAAGTGGTATTCAGAGGGCCTTTTTTCAAAATCTCTTCAGATATATTCCAAGAAGTATGAAATCATTGGCACTTTGAATTACAGAATTCGTTTACAATAATAGGCACCACTCTCAAGATAGTTTTCGTCAGCATAAATATGCATCATTTATATACGGGCGTATGGCTACATTTCGTCTGTGCGACTCTAATAAACAATATCACACCCCGCATAGTTATATAAAGACGATTTGTACGCGTTTCAAGTCCGAAATAATGGATCAGCGAGTGAGGATCAAACGCGCTATTCAGTTGAAATTGGTATAGCGAGACAAAGTTGCTGAACATTACATTATTTCAAAGTCTATATATATATATATATATATATATATATATATATATATATATATATATATATATATATATATATATATTACGAAAAACTAGGTAATCCGTATGGGTAGACCCAAGGAGGATAAAATCCAGAGAGCTCAATGTAAATCAGAGCTAATAATTTAAATAAAAATAAAAATAAAAATGTGTAAATTTCTTTTCATTTTTCGTTTCAACCTTTGGAAATAAATCTGATGATCCGCTGTCCTTTAAAACGGCTGTGGTGAAATAATTTATTATATGGAACCTTAAAGTGGTCTGTTTTTATTTAAAATAATTTAAAATAGATATATTTAAAATATATATATATTAGCAATTATAAAAAAAGACATGTTATAAACCGCAATATAATGCAATCATGTTTCGACACAGTGTATGTCTCTTCATTAAAATTTATTTTTATTATTAAGCTCTACTCTGTATTGACCACTTTTTTTTATTGCTACTAACCTACCACACACTTGGATATATATATATATATATATATATATATATATATATATATATATATATATATATATATATATATTAGGTTGGTGCAAAAATAATGTCGTTTTCTCACATGAAGTTGAACGTCAAAAAACGACATTATTTTTGCACCAACCTAATATATATATATATGTAAGCAAATGTGTGGATGTAGATCCGACGGTATGATGAAAATGTGGAAAAAGACAAAGCAAAATCCGAATATATGAGTTTACTGTTTTTATTTTGTTTTTGTTTTTGTTATTCTGTCGACGTCAGACGTTTCGGTCAAATAGACCTTCTTCGGGACATGGTTAATGGAGACATATTTATATTAGATTTAAGTTTGATGGAGAGACGATATATACAGGACTGGTCAGAAACAGAAAAAATGAAATTCTAAAGTCAAGTATTCTTTCTTAGAGTCGGATATGCTGGCGTCGCGTGGGCGGCAACTACGAAGACCAGCGCACAGGGAAGAAGATTGTGTCCTAAGTGGAAGGTGAGGGGGACTATTTAAAACTATAGCTTATCGGTACGTTTGTCACGCATTAATCTCGCCACTGAGCTCGCGATCTGAAAGAAACCAGGTCTATTATTTACTGTATGTGAGGTGGTTATCATGCCAGCCTCATAAATCTGTCTAAGGTTCTTATTGTGGATATATTTTAAGATCTTCACAGAGTCGAAATCAAAATTGTGATCAGATTTGGCTATGTGTATAACTAAAGCACTGCTTAGATTACCGAGGCGAATGTCACGTTTATGTTCGGAAATGCGAGATTTCAATGATCTACCTGTCTCGCCTACATAACTCAGGTTGCAGTCTCTGCAGGGCACCTGATAGACGCATGCATCGGATGTAATATGTTGTCTGCTGGTATTACTCAATATGTTACGTATAGATTTAGTGGGTAATGTAGTAGTTTTAATTTTTAGCGCGTTTAGATTGTTGGAGATGTGTTCGGTCAGAGGGTTATTCGGTAGAAAGATGCGGCCAATGGGATTATCAGGGGCAGCTGAGAGTGTGCCTCTCTCCACCTTTGATCTCCATTAACCATGTCCCGAAGAAGGTCTATTTGACCGAAACGTCTGACGTCGACAGAATAACAAAAACAAAAACAAAATAAAAACAGTAAACTCATATATTCGGATTTTGCTTTGTCTTTTTCCACATTTTCATATATATATATATGTGTGTGTGTGTTGACCTCAATGTTCACTTTTATTTTCATATTTACATACGCTGTATCTCTGATATTGAGCTCTTTATCCCGTAAATATAGCACACCTTAAAACTCTATTTCTTCATATATGTGTGTGTGTGTGTGTGTGTGTGTGTGTGTGTGTGTGTGTGTGTGTGTGTGTATTTGTGCGATGGATAAATTGTCGTCTAAGTTACGCAGAAATGAAAATAACACTGACATCTCATTTAAACAGACATATTTGCCAAAATTGCACAAAAATATCGTGAAATACTAAAGTGGAGATTTACTCTATAAAATGGCTTCATCCCCGGCCTTCAAATAACTTCGGAAACTCCTGCATCTTTTTTGGACGATCTCTTTGTTTAAGTTGGTGACTACTGCTATGATCCTTTCCTTTACCTTTGCTGTTCGAAGGAATTTTGTTGGTTTCTCGCACAACTATGCCTCACATATAATGAAGATGGTTGCACTCTGGGGAGTTAAGTGTCTATATGTAAGGGCTGATGTGGCCGTAGAAATTGTCTGACAGCCATGACTGAATTATCCTGCTTTTGTGGCATCGTGCAGTGACATGGTGTCAGACATAGAGTCTTCCAGGAACCCCTCTTGGTCCAGGGAAATACTACCTCCTCAAGGCACTTGATATAGGCCACCAAATTGAGTCTGAGGCCCTCCCCGTCATGTTCTGGTGTTTCTTTCTTATCAGAACGTTCAGAGTGGGTTTTCCGAGCTGCCGTACCTAAGTAAACACCATTAAACTCATTCAGCTCTTTTCAATTCCTGTACACTGGCTTCAGATGGAAAACCAAACACTCTGAAAGTTTTGTATTGGAGCTTCCGGTGCAGAAGTTAATCAATAAATCATGCCATTTAAAAATTTCTACCGGAGTGAATTGCATCATGATTCTCTTTTTCTCACAGACGGGGCCCAACTAATCCTACGATACTGTGAAGTTGACAAAATCACAAACGCGCATGCCTGAAAATAAACAAATAAATTGGCGACAATTTACCCATCAACCCTGTATAGTAAATGAAAACTAGTTATGTTAAGACTGTAAGGTCTATCACTATTTTCGCCTTTAGTTAACGTCAGGAAATAAGACAGCCACAGAGGAAATTGGAGGAGTTGCAACATTAAGTGAATACCCGAATCCCTGGTGCTAAATTTGGTTCTTTTTTTTTTTCAAGGAAATTTTATTGATATGTGTTTGTATACAATACCATGTAATAAACATGTAAGCAATTAAGATATTTATAGAACAAAAATGGCCCCTATACATATCATCAGAAAGAGACAGTTGAAATTTCTAGTGCATACAATGAGGAATTAGAGATAGGAAATTCTGACACTTACATAATGTATTGAAGTCAAGAGAGGAGAGGGGAAAACAGGGGAAAACCTCACCAACGAGTTTGTATGAATAGATGCAGGACACGGTTTAGGGGAGATAACACAGAGACAAAATTTACTGAGGGCTACAAAGTAAACAAAATTTCACCGAGCCAAGATCCCAAACGTCCTGAAAGGACATTGTACAAAGAAGATGGAGAAGAAGATGTACTGATAAGATTGTCTCTACTTCAGTACTGGATTGGCAGTTAGGTCTTATAATTTCCCTATAGAATTTGATAGTTCTAACCATAATTTCTATATTAATAGTTTCTTCTCTCAGACTTTTCACTTGTGGCTTCTTATATTTCTGCCAACTAAGATCTTCCAAAATTTAAATGCAATGTCAATCGTTAAATTTCTGTCTCTTTGAAACTGTTCATTTATTGCCATTTGCGCATTTTCTTTACGCTCAGTACCCACTTGTATTTTAGCTGGTTTAATCGCCTTGTTTGATTCTTACATATTATTTTCTTATGCCGCTACACGATCTTCATGCTTAATTAATCGAGCTATTACGGAATAGCAATACAATAACACAGCGTTTTAATTTTACACGCCAAGAAGGTATGTTTCAATGTATTCCGGATTTCCTAACCCACAGATGATACTCTCGGATTTTTTTTCTCATTGTCACTAGAAATAGCTACGTTACAGATGTATATATTCATCTATGCCGGAAGATTCTTGGGATCTTCATATACTCTGAGACAATCTCAATTTTCTTTCTGTCTATATTTCTAAAATGAGGTACTATAATTGTTTACATTATTTACATTGTTCGGACTGTTTTCATCTTCGTTGCCATATTCACGACGTTTCGGCCGTTGTACGCTTAAGATTTTTTCAGGTGATTGGACTTTCGGACTATAACCATTATTTCGCCCACTGTGGTAGATGGTTCTAGTTCCACGTGTCATGCCTCTTCCGGGTGTCTCAGTATCAGGTATCTCCCTTTAATTACAAAACTGAAAGTTTTTGTTCACTGTTGTGGCTCGGTATTGAACTCCTAACGTTTTGGGTCAAGTCACTGGATTCGGTCAGCGCTTTTATCGACTGAGCTATGTGTTCCTAAGGATTTGATTCGAAATCCCGGTCACCTGACGAAGGCTGAAGCGTACAACAGCCGAAACGTTGGGAATACGGCAACGAAAGTGAGTTCAACAGTCGCAACAATATAAATTGTGTAAATAGATTTCTCTTTGTTGAACATTTTCTACTGAGCATTCGTCAAAATGTTCATTAAACAACGGCTCATGACAGCATCATAAATCAAAAATATCATTTAAAGTACTGGAATGTGTTCCATTTTCACGTTGATGAAGTCGTATTGAGAAGTTCAGTTTTCATTAGCTCTCGTATTTAGAATGAGGGCCTAAGTGATGGAAAAACATCTACAGGATGGATAAACCCAGAGAATTACTCGAATAAATTTAGCCTGAAATATACTTCCAGAATAATCCTTTTACAGTCAAAGAAACCTTTAACATCTATTGTGTATCGCAAACGCTTATCAGTCGCTTGAAAAAGTAAACACTGTATCATCAATGTATTTAAATAAATGTATCCCCGTTCGCTTTCCGCTCCTTCTCGCAGCTACAGAATCCTGCTCAGTGTTTATCTGTTCACTTTTTCCTGCATATTATATATAAGGTTGAGTCCAACTTGTAGAGCAATATTATATTTCTTGGACGATTCCGTAGTGGGACAAATATACCTCACGTTCTTAACTTCATTCCATTTTTCCCTGAGAAGTGCACCCCAATGAAAAACTATATTTTCTGCGTAGGCTTATTTATTTGCTTGAAGATTGTCTAAAGGTCATACCCTGTTTAAATTATGCCAGATTTATTGTTCACTGAAAGTATGAGTGAGAAGGCATATCATTCGGAACATATTTAAAATTGCTTCAGAATTCTAAGTGTTACTATTTCAGAAACTTTGAGGCATATGTCTATATCCTGTTAGATGAATGCATGTCTTATGCAAGCTTCCTAATATTTAGTTTATTTGAGACGCAACTGTTGTTTAAAACAAGTTTTCTTTTTTAAATTGGAATGTTATGTGCAGTAAAATACTTTTTGTGGGTTTACTTCACCGCATGGTTGGTGTAAACTTTAACCGGTAATCAAGAGACCTAGTATTAAAATTAATTGAATGATGAGTGAATTGGGCGTGGCTATTTCAGTCTTTCGTCTCCCTCACTGGACCTGAGTCGTCTAGTGGAAATCTCCCTTTACGCTGGGTACCTACCCAGATGAGCTATTTGACGTGCCTTCATATTCGTTCAAGCAAGCCGTGAATTTTGGTTTGTGGTTCAGGCGATGTTTCGATCCTAAAGGCTTACTTAATTCAGAGGAGCTTCCTGAAAGGCAGATTGATAAAGCTAACAACAACTTATTAATGGTGAGGAAAAAAAAATTGGATCCATCACACACATGCGGTTCGACTTCAGTGAATTCTTTTATTCCCTTGGGGCATTGAGAGATATCTAATGGGTGAAATGCGGGTCTGCGGACAACTTTGTTAATGCTAGAATTTCGACAAAAACGGATGCGAACTCAGAGTGGGCTTATAAGGATATCATATTACTTAGTTTATTTTTAGTTTACATTCTCCCGATTTTTCCTCATAAGTATTTACAGGTTCAAATGAATATTTTTAAACAAAGGTTTTTCCATCAGGTTCCAACTCCATTAACCATTTTCAATATTTTCCCATCTAATATATTTGCTTCATCGTTCAGGATTACTAAGTCTCTCAATTACTCAAGTCATCAAACAATAGTTAATGCACTAATAAGACTTAGTCAGGGCCACTGACATATTGAATTTATTAATCTTTTCTATTTCTAAAATCCGAATCGGCTTTCCCAAATATAGCTGCTGTAGCGATAAAAATATCTGTTGTGGTGTCTTCCCTCTAATAAGGCTATTGGAGTCTATTCCACTTACTATAAAGTAACAGGAAAATGAGTCTCGTGGGAATAGAGATATAGACTGTTCTACCGATGTTGTGACTGTTCACGGCTTCTGTCGTACTCTCTCCCTTGGGCGGAGAGGAACCCGGACGAGGCTGTGTCGAAGAGCAGAGTTTCGTCCGGCGAGGAAGACAGACCTGAACCCGTTTATGCAGGGATTTTTTGAGCGAGCCTACGGACTCGGATGATCCACGTTAAATTCGGCTTTGTGTCACATTTACCCTCTTGGGGCTACTAAATATCAACAGTGATAGTTATGAACGCTGGTCAACCGACACGCACTCCCAAGTCGTGTAACACACTTCTGTTGTATTTACTGTTCAATACACTATTAATCTGCAACCCCCTTTGTTATTTCATAAACATTCCTTGGTCACAACAATATCCGAAATGTTTGTTATATCAAATCTTTGGCCTTGTATAGGTCATATTCAGGGTTATAGAAAATAAAAAAAATTAAAGGATGAAAGAAAATCGTATTAGTTTAAACGGTGTATTGCTTTAAAGTGTCTTTAATGAATTTAATCCGAAAACATTCTAACGTAGGAAGTCATCTCAACCACGTGCAACGGCATCATGTATCGGCAGCGTGTGATGACTTTTAATATATTTTTATATATAGGTTCTAAACTATAATGTATTTAATATATTATTATATATATATGTTATAAACTATAGTTAATTTTATTAATGGACGATTTCAATTTTATTAATGGTCGATTGCTTCCTTAAATGTTGCAATTTTCTCGACCTCTACTCACCACAATCAGTGAATGAAATGATACAGGTAAGTTCTAGAAGAAACAGCCAGTGATGAATATTCACCGAACATCTTGGATTCAATGATTCTCATTCTCTCTATTTCGTCACATTTAGATTGAATACGTACAATAAGCCCGGGGCATTGGCATCACTTTGATTAAATTTTGAACCAAGCAGTGGAATGCGTGATGCTCTGTTTTGCTTGTTTCTCTTGCTCTCTTTGGCCTTTCTGATCGTACATTTGTTTTTCCTCTGGTAAGTGTACAGCTAAGTGATAAACCGTATGAGATTGTCCATCTATCTTATTTTCTAACTCACGCCACAGTTTCTGCTGTGTGAAATGTATCACCACAATACATGGGTTATTTCATCATGCTGATTGAATTCTATTGCTCCTTTTACTGTTTACTGTTTCAGTCCATCAAGTAATGATGATGTTCTTTGCACATGCATCTGTAAGTGTATTTAATGCTTTGAATGTAATGATTTGTGTTTGTTTCATTGTTTATTTGAGATACTTGCTTAAAGTCATGATCATTTCTAATAGTAAATTTTTCTCTGATATTTCATCGCCTGGAACAATTTACTTTTAATATTATGTTCCTATCCACTGTTTGTTTAATATTTCTGAATTCCCATGCATTCTTGGGAACGTTAGTGTAAGTGATTTCACAAGGCTTTCTCCATAGTTTCAAATTAGACTTCAGTTCTCTTGGACTATATTGTCCTCCAGTTTAGATACCCATGACATTTAAACCATGGTTCGATGGAAACGATATGGATTCAAGGGCAAATTAAACACAATATTCAAGGTGATTAAACACAATATTCTAAACGGGAATTTGAATTCCACTCGTGGATTAAAACCATTTCTTTAACTGATTGCTCGTTACTACTGTAATAAGTCGCTCCACGTGGTTTTTATATTATGTCTCTCTTAGGTTACATTAGAAATCCTCCTCGACTGACACTAACGGACTGGTATTTACCTACCTCACCACAAGGCAGCATGTGGCACAAGGCCTAATTATATGTGGAGCAATTCCGAGACCGTAGGCTCGTGCAAAATTTTCCCGTAGACACCACATACACGGGGTCATGTTTGTCTATCTCCACAGACGAGACTCTGCCTGTATACATAGCCTCGTCTGGGTTGCTTTCTGCGAGAAGGCAGATAGTTCGACAAGTCAGTCGCAAGCCTGGCAGCGAATTGCTAGATTCCAACGAACTGGTATGTACCGGTGACCTCACTGCGGACTACAGACGATACAATGTCAAGTTTACTGTGGGGAACCCGAGTGTTTCCACCCAGGTCAATGGTCAAAATTTACCCAACCCCTGTCAAAGCGGGCTTGCTTACAAGACTGGTCTGTTTTTCAGCGCGACTGAGTCATCCTCTACCTACTCTATCAAGATAGTCTTGCCACCCTCTGCTCAAAGCTTTGTCTTGTTGCGAGCCTGAAACTGACTGCGGCGAACTGGTATTTACCGGTCGCCTCACTGTGGATTAGATGCGGCACAAAGTAAAGTTTACTGTGAGGAACCCGAGCGTTTCCAAACTGGCCTGTGGTCAAAATTCATCCACCCCCAAAAGAGTGGGCTCGGGGACAGAACTGGTTTGTTTTTCTCAGCCGAGTGTCTATGCGAAGACAGAGTCCGACTGGGTCATTCTACGCCTGAAGACGAGGGTCTTGTCACCTTCTGCTCGAAGACAGAGTTTTTGTCTTGTCGCTAGTCTGAGACAGACTGCTATGATTTGATATTTACCAAACTCCCCACAAGGCATTATGTGGCACAAGGCTGATTTTTATGTGGGCCGACTCCGAGTTCGTAGGCTCAAGCAAAAATTCTCCGGAGAATACATGGGGTCGGATTTGTCGACCTCCCCAGACGAGACTCTACCCGTAGGTATAGCCTCGTCTGGGTTCCTCTCTGCAGGCAGAGAGTTCGACAAGTCAGCCGCGAGCCTGGCAGCGTACAGCTTCACTGCGACGGACTTCCTTTGACTCACTTTGTGTTCTTTATTTAAAGAATCTCGCTTAGTTCATTTGTCTTACCGTGGGTGTCTGATTTACTCCACAACAGATTCGTTTTTTTTTCTTTCTATCTTTATTTCATTCATTCATTCTTCCCTCCTTCCATTCTTTCTTTCTTTCTTTCTTTCTTTCGTTTCCTACTTTCTTTCTTCTTCGTTTCTCCTTCGATTCATTTTTTCTTTCGTTTTTTCATTTCGTTTCTTTCTTTCATTTTTTCTTTCTTCCTGTCACCCCTTTCCTCCTTCCGTTTCTTTCACACGCACACCCACTGTTCGCTTTTTAACACAAGTATACAAAACTGGTTATTTTTCTTTCTTAAAATAATCCGAAAGAAATTAAGTTCAAATTAAGGCAATGTACGTCTAACTAAGTAAGGACAATATGATTTCCATTGAAGATACAATGTTGAAATGATTCAATATGACGTCTTTTTATTTGAGACTTACAAAAAAGAAAAATATATTTATTTGAATGACTTTTTTCTTTTTGTGGCTTTTTTCTTATGTATATATCTATATATTTGTTGCCTCAAAAGTATATTTCATTAGACTAAAAATATATATTCTTTAAATTTTTTACAGTAATTTGTTTAGTGTATTTCATTTGTTTTGATGCTCATATACAACTATTTACTAGCAATTTAAATTCAATTTATCAATGTGCTTACATTCTAAATTGAACAGCAGGTGTTACAAGAATATGCACAAAGTCTAGGTCCATTTGTACATTTCACACACAATGGAAATCAAACAATGTCTTTATACCCAATACACTGTGTGATGGAATGCCATGAATAAAGTTGAAATTATTTCGAATACTCACAGCAAACAATTCAGAGGCATAGCGGCTCAATTTCGCAGTGCCACGTGCGTGTCTATAATATACAGCTGTCCAGACTTACATTCTTAGTCAGCTTTAGAATGTAAATTATTGAAATGATGAGCGACTTGATCTTGTAAACGGACGCAGTGGCGGTGGCATTATCCTGTCGGTTTTGAAATAGGAATTCTTAAAGAAATAAATGATTCTGCAAAGACATAGGTCTGAAAGTCTGAGATGAATATTGATTCCTCTTACTATGCTCTATCTCAACAAGAGTAAGATCAAGCGGAAAATTGATTACTACTGCTATATCTGAGCCGGAGTCGCCCAGTCTTCACTTTTACAGAGTTAAAAAGCGTCTACGAGAACTTGTAGGTTATGAATTGTTTTCTACTCTACAATGTCTTTCCCAACAGACGAAACTTTTCTAGTCACACTGCTATTTCCATGGATAATGTTCCGACCAATCACATTCCTTAGTTCTAACTAATCCAAACTTCACAGCAAAAATAAGCCATATCACGTAATACTGAGGCCAATACCAACCTCATTTCCTTTTGTTGCATATCGAGTGAGGAAAGACCTTGGGCCTTATTTACGCTGCATCAGTGTGTGAGCCGAAGTCGGAACTGGTTATAGCATAAACAGTAAATGCATCCCGTGGCTAAAATAAACAAGGCGCACAGGTGTTCTGCGCCTTGAATAAACAGGGGGCACGATGTCTTGAGCGGAAGAAAATGAGTGCTTGCGTGGTCACATGCCGGAAGAGGTGTGGCCACACAAAGTTGCATAGACGACATACCGGAAAAAGGCGTAGCCACGTGAAATTTTTTGGTGTCCAAATATTACATAACCGATCCGATTCTTGATCTGGACAGAGAGGGTGGCTAGAGATTCACCGAATATTTGATTCCATCGGATGCTGTGTGTTCAGTCCTAACCTCTTTGATTCTCCCTCACTCTACCGATTCACCGCAACTTGAACAATAAAGATGTTTATATATATTTTTATATATAAGAGTTCGCCGCCTTATTTAAGTCCGGCATCAATATACGACACTTTGTATTGTATAAGTAAGAAGGACGTTCTAGTCGAACAGCTTCTTCCTACTTTCTTCCGCTACTTTGTGTAACCGAAACTCAAGAAGATGATTTCCCATCCAGTTAACCCCACTAAACTGTTATTTTTCCCACATCTGCTCATAAACTGCGTTTCTTTTCTTAGAGAACATTCAACCTCCTTTAATAAACTCTCTAACAGGAGTGCTTCTTAGGTCTTGTATAGGCTGAACATTAGTAAAAGAAAATAATGAGGCTAAATATTTGCATGAGATTAAAAAGATACCCATGTATATTTTGGCGTGACAGTGTCCGATTTTGACAGCACTTAATTGGTTAATTTAGAAATCCGAAGATTCTGCAATACAGACAGTACATTTCAGCTCACCATTGTTGAATCACGTCAATCTCTGGGTTTCGAAAAGCTTTTTATTCCTTACGTGTTATTTTCAAATTATTATTAGTTCTATTGGATTTTATTCCGCGTTCTTTTTTCCTTAAGTTCTTTTTCAACAAATGGTTTTGATTCTACCTCAGTCTGTGATTGTTTTGTCTTATTTATACCCTCTTTCCTAATCCTTAAACTTCTTATTTTTTTTTACCAGTGTGTTCTTTCACTTAATCTCAGTTTCTAATTTTTCGAAATTCTTTTACTCCTTCCTCGCAATTTCTGTTTTTTTCTCCTCTCCCTAATTTTCAGTTTGTAATATTTTGAAAGTGCTCCTCTTTTTCTGAATCTTTTTCGGTTTGCTTAGAAGAATGTCACTTCTTTATTCATGTTTTATCTTTCATGTTCAACACTTCCCATTCCTCTTAAGAGCTTGTAATGGAATCAGGTTTCATTTATTATGGATGTCATTAGTTGCAACGGATATAGTTTACCAGTATGCAAGAAACCAAATATATATATATATATATATATATATATATATATATATATATATATATATATATATATATATATATATATTAATACATGTTTCATTAAATAATATAGATAAGCGTTGTCTATATATTTTATGTAAGTTTTAAAAACTTACATAAAATATATAGACAACGCTTATCTATATTATTTAATGAAACATGTATTAATGAAAAAATGCTGCCTAAATACACACAATATATATATATATATATATATATATATATATATATATATATATATATATATATATATATATATGAATATATATATATATATATATATATATATATATTATATCCGTGATATTTTACTAGTTGCATTAAAGACAGTATATATATATATATATATATATATATATATATATATATATATATATATATATATATATATAGACAGATAGATAGATATAGTAGAGAATATATATATATATATATATATATATATATAGTAGACAGTGAATATATATATATATATATATATATATATATATATATATATATATATACATTTAAAAGTGAACATTGAAATCAGCACTCAGAGGCGACAGACTGTTTCATGCTATACGCAAATGTCAGGTGGCCGATCTGTAACCACTGTCGGTAAGGATTTTGTTATAGTTAAGCAATGACACCTTGTGCGCGTTAGAAGCAGAGTCCCTTTGCTGACAAGATGGTTAATTCCACAGGTTCACTTGTTGGTTTCGGGACAATATTTCGTTCGTTTTCTAAGAATTTTTTTATTACTCCGATTGTGTTTTAAAACGCTTGCTTATTCTGTGTTTCACATACATTTTCGCAAGCTTGTTAGATAGACATTTGTCTTTGCGAATTGTCCGTACCTCAAGTTCACCTAAGCATTCCCAGCGTCGTTTCTGCAGTTCTCCGTCCCGTATACTATAAATGGATTTCTTCTTGGCTAGACTTTCGTTCTGACAAATGATAAATAGATATAGCTACGGCAATTTTGGTCGGAATGACACGTCACATATCATTCCGTAATAGTGCAATTAAAACTCTAATTCCAATATAAGTTATTCTCGATTTCACTTTGAATGTGAAAATTCGTTGAATTAATAACAACAGTAGTAAGTTCTATTCCAATAGTTTCTCTCCTCACACTTTGTGGAATTGTCAGCCGGCCTCTTGCTTCCGTGCCGCGTAGGATCATCAAAGATATAAATGCAACATTTTCTGTATTCTTGAATGCTGTTCTTTTATTATTCATTCTTTTCAACAAGGTTTTCTCATTATCTTTCTTTCTCATTAAACGATTGCGCCTTAGTGGGTTTCTCGCCTTGATTTGAATGAAATGATTAAAAAGAAAAAAAACTAATAAAAATAAGGATAGATTATTGGAATAAAATAATTCTTACAAAAAACGGAAATTAATTCTATTTTTATCAAAATTACAAATTTAACACCATCATTTATAATTTTTATTCTTTTTCACCGTTTCTCATGAGTCTTCCCTCCGCCTCCACTCTTTTTCCTTCCGACATATTTAAGTTATCTCTCTTCTCGTACAATCTTACATATAGATTGAGCGAAGGAACCAACACCATGTTGTCCTTATTGTATGAATGTCCATTTTATATTGTAAACGGACATATAAAATGAATCATATGTAAAGTAAATTTAATTTTGTCCTTCTTTCTTTCCGATTTTTGTCATTCTTTCTTTGTGAATTTTTATTGTGTATTTTGACCCTGCTATACATTTAGAGATTCTTGATAAAATCCAAAGAAGAATTTACAATTCTATTGGTCCTGGCGTTCTATCTCGCTTTCAATAAATTTCCCACCGCAGTAACGTAGATTTCTGTGCCTTTTTCTATAATACTTTCATGGTTATTGTTATGATGGATTTTCCTCTATATTACCTAGACTTTATGAATTTAAGTGCAGTACTAGATTGGCGGCTAGGTCTCATAAACTTGTTGAGATTAATCTTGTTGAAAGAGTTGAAATGGCTAATGTTTCTTCTCTGGCACGTCTCGCTTGTGGAACTTGATTTCTTCTCAATCAACTTTAATTTTAATATAATGTCAATCGTTAGATTCTGTCTTCTTAATTCATGTTCCGTTATTTTTTCTCTTTCTCCTTAATAGTGGTTTTCACATATTCTGTCGCACCCAGTAATCCTTTGCACCTTTGTGGCTCCATTGCCTTGCTTGGGGTGAAATGATTTAAAAAATAGTTTATTGTTTTTTTTATTTCTTTCAATTTGCCTTTTTTAAAACACGAATCCAAAATTGGTTACTTAACTTTTTTTAAAACAAAAAATCCTAACAAAAGGAAATGTCAATATATATATACACAGACACACACACACGCACAATTTGTCTAGCTACAGAAAAGCTAGTTTTCCTGCGAAGCTACACTATAACGCGTATGATTTATATGGTCTTCTTTATTCTAAAATTATAAAAAATTATTTAAAGTATTTTTCTGCGTTTATGTACATTTGGAATTTTTTTATTTTCTCAGAATATTTTGCAAAATAAGCTTAGTTCATCACAATATGAAATTAATTTATTTAACTATATTTTTCTCTTGGCTTTTTTTTTTATTTTTTCGCTTTTTTTGCTTTTCGCTTTCAGTCTGTGTTTATTTATTCTGCAACTTCTGCAAACATTTCTGTTTCCCTAAGCACAGCAATTCCTAAATAGTGAATTGCTTAAAAATTTAAAAAATATTGAAACATTTTACCTTTCAAAAGTCCGCTCTGAATCGTAAAATAAAAAAAAATACTCTAAATCTAAGACATTCAAAAAACCTGAAGAAGGTCGGAACGTACAACGGGCGAAACGTTGTAATAAATATGGCGACAAAGATGAGGACAATAGTCCGAATAATGTAAATAGTGCAAAAAAAACTGAAGTCTGAGAAACCTTATCATTGAATCCTTATCAATTAATTATTTCATGCTGTCATCAGTTCGAATTTCCTGATTTGATACTTTCACCGCATTGGACTTATCCTTCAAGAAATACATAAATGAAATAACAAGTCTTATATAAACTTATATAAAATAATCATTTCATCTGCTGCTTAAAACTTTTACCTTTTCCTTTGAACTCTAATGAGGATTGATTTGACTCCAATGTACACTAGAAAGATCAGGAAATACCCCCACTAATAGCTCGTTATGAGCTTCTCTCATTTACAGTAAAAACTAAGGGTTTTAACAACGTTCAAAATGTTTCACAAATAAACACTCTTAGTGAAAGTGACACAACTTTAGATTTTTATTATGAAAAGATAACAGTTTCTTGTATGAGCAATGCTGAAAACATCAACTCAAGGTTGTTTATTTTAAGTTAGATCCATTGAACTATATTTAATTATATGTCGCTCTGAAATGAATAAGAAAGTGGGCAAAATTCAAAGTATGCTTAGACGATTACATTGAAGCGGGTATAAATGGTAAGGTAACGTTCGACTTGGTTTCGGTTTGTTTTGTTTTACGGTGTATCAACCTCAATTGGTTATTTAATGTCGACAAAATTTTTATTGCTGGTGATATTTTGTTTTGTCAAAAATCTATTTCTGTTGATATTTTTCCTTCAAAAATATGTTGCCGCTAATATTCTTTAATCAGAAAAACCTTTTAATTGCTTTTATGAATAAGATATATTATGGACATTATTGTCTTAAAAATAATTTTCGATGAACAATGAATTTTTACATGAATTGTTTTCATTTGTTTTAAATTTTAATTAAAGTAATTTATAAAGTTTTAAATCTTTTACATTTGTGTATTTCTTTGTGCATTTTAAGTAATATTGTTATTAAGTAAAACCTATATTTACTAATGATAAATGGAAAAGCTTAGTACATTTTATCGAACACCAATTAAATGACCGATTGTATTAGTCAATTCCTGGTCCTTTACCTCCTCCTTCCTCAGTCCCTTTCCTCTCTAAACTCGACCAGGTCCCTCACACCATCCCTCTCTACCTTCTATGTCAACTTAAATAAGCTTAATACTGCCCGTCAAAAGTGTAAATTTTAATTTCATTTTTCGTTTCACCTTTTGAAAGTGATGTCTGAAGATCCAGGGAAAAATAAAAGTCTCTGGTGAAATAAATTATTACAATCGACACTTAAAGTTGTCTTTTTTCTTTAAATTAAATTATTCGCTCTGAATTAACATTGAGCTCTCAGGATTTCATCTTCCTAGAGATTATCCATACGGATAACCAAGATTTTCGTTACTTATATATATATATATATATATATATATATATATATATATATATATATATATTTAAAGACATTTATATTATGTTTAACGTTCTTTTTATAGATACAAGTATTTAAGCAAAGGCTCTGTTTTATAATAAAAAAAATAATGAATAGAAGAGATTCATGGAAGATTTAAGTTTAAAGATAGTAAAATCGACCTTGCTAACCAGACGCTGCTCTGTGGCCGAAAGGTTAAGGCACATCACTATGAAAATTTCTCGGACATTCAGGCCGGTAAATGTTATTTAATACTGTTTATTATAAAACAGAGCATTTGCTTAAATACTTGTATCTATAAAAAGAACGTTAAACATAATATAAATGTCTTTAAATAAATTGTCGGACTATGTCCAATTCTAATATATATATACAAAGAAATACACAATACATATATATATATCAAGTATGTGATGCAGTTCAATTTATATTACAATGTATCATTCATACATTTTATCATTAACTTCTATATCTGTTTTCTGTATGAATGATTCATTGTAATATATATATATATATATATATATATATATATATATATATATATATATATATATATATCGCAGACAGTATATATAGATTCTTTTATGGAGACATTTCTTTATTTACAAAGAGATACTGCATTAATTTTCTTAAATTTTAAAGCCATTTTAAAAAATTAGACCAGAAAAAAGTTTACAATGTAAGTAATAACGTTTATCTGTTTCTGCATTGGTCAGTAAAAGAAAGTGTGCATTGCCGAAACTGCATTATCTAGCCATCAACTATGATAGAATTTGTTTGACGAAACGAAACGTTTACAAAATTATTTTGTGGTCGTGTCAAAGGAAGGAAGACCTGGTTTAATACATATTTCAAAAGCTAGATTTCGAATTTGATTGGACGAAATTTCTTTGCGCCAACAAGGAAGAAAGCGCCTCAGTTATTAAAAAAAAAAAATTAAAAAATACAATGCCGTCATTAAGCCATATTGTTTTATGGTGGTGTTGGTTATTTGGAGATGGAAGAGGGTTTGGAGGAGAAAACAGTTATTAATCAATATGAAATAAACATGGTCATTACTTTTACTTCATTATTTCCTCCACGCCTCACACAAGTCATTAAACTTAATTTCAGACGTACATTTAATTGAAAATCAAAGAAAAAACTTAATCCGATTTACTAATTATTTTTAATATCTCCCTTAAAACCATTTTCAATTAAAAGTTTGAATTAAATGTTTACAGATATCCATAGCTCCCTACAACGAAAACTTTATACTTTTGATCATAAAAACTTCAAAGACTGTTTTAAAAAACAAACTCTTGTCTCCTTGAAATAATTGTTTGTCTTTTAGAATATACGACCACATCATGATGAAAAACTAGTACACGTAAGATTACCAAATTTAAGCAACATCGAGCCTGGTCATTACGTAAATGAATGACCGTTTAAGAATACCAGGTGCTCTAAGCTTAGATGTGCGGGTGGTGTAATAGATAATGGTTCGGAATTATTAATCGTAGAGCCGAGTTCCAATTCCAGTTGGCGTTGTTATATCCACTTACACACAAATATCCTTGGAAAATGTTCAATCCACCTCCACCCCCAGCTATGAGTTAATCTCATTATTTTATCAATTTAAGGAAATGTCCGATACAAATATGGACAGCATAGATAGTTTTACTATCTTAGATTTTTACAAACGTTTTACATTTAAAATAGGATGTAATTGCACTTTTTATACATTTTATTGAGTTATGTCAACTGCATTTTCATCCGAAGGATATAAGGCAAGAAACATCAGCATTCCATAAGAAAAGTCGTACCACAAATAGTGTTAGCCTTAAGAAAGCAATTCTTTATGTAGGTGCAATCCCTCGTATTTTGCCAAACTGTCCCTCATATTTATCATAACTAACCCATTCGAGAGAGTGACCAGATTTCAGAAAAATTCAACTAGAGATTTCTACCCGTAAAAGAACTTTAGATCAAAATATTGCTGATGACTTGGAATACCAACAACAGGATTTTCCACAGCATTAATGGTGTACAGGAAAAATTATATTTTCTTGGTAGAAAATACTGGAGTATAGTGAAGCAGCAACAGACACTTCATATTATGTGTCACATCATCAAGTCTACATATCCTCAAACCAGTCAATCTTTTATAATTGAACCTGATTTTGTAGTACATGTTCTGTGTTGATGTAGAAATTAATGCTATAGGAGAGTATCAGATTCCTGATTATGTAAGTGATACAAATACTTTCGAAATTATTATTGGAAACATGAAAGACAATGGACATAGAAGAATCTCAAACCAAGCCTCAAATTGTGATTTCTTTATTACCTTTCGTAATGTCCTTTCTGCTATTAGTGCAAGATAAGTCATTTAGACTTTTTTTTATCCACTTACATTTATATATGAGCAGCTAAAACTAATGACATATATTAATTTTGCTTATTCAGCAGAAATGATGACTTTTTTCTTCATTGTTGCATAACTGCTCCTCTACAGAGATTAGGCTGTTAAGTGACACCAAAAATATAATATTAACTATTTATTCAGCCATCTGAAGACTAACCTTATCAACCTCTATACTCCTATTGTTTAGCAACGTAATAATTTTCTTATGTATATTAAATATAAGTTTAAGTCATAGAGGAGAAAAACATTACCGTATCTTTACCTGCAGATGAAATTCTCCTAAAAAAATACTTTGATAATAAATGTGGTAATGTAGTTGGCTTAGCCGACAGCAGCAATGAGTTTGCAACAAGTGCATTTGATTTTATGTTTAGCGGAGTATTCTCAAGATACAACGATGTTGTGCATATTATGCCAGCTAAATGTCTTAAGGCTGAGAATTTATTTGATATAGTTAACCATGTAATAATAGATCTAGAAGAGATAAGATTTAGAGTAACGTCAGTCGTAACAGATATTAATGCAATAAATGAGAAAGCCATATCTTTCTCTTGTAGTCCTGCAAAACTTTCAATTGTATATAAACATCCAGTTATGAAATCTAGACCTTTTCATATTTATTTCAGTTCATATACTAAAATACATTAGAAACAACTGGTCTGGTCAAAAAGATGCAAGTATATGCATCATGTTCCAAATTTTTTGTCATAATAGAAATCATTTTTTCGATAATATCCAAAGTGCCACATTTTATACTTTACAGAAGCTTCATGTCCTGGAATCTCAGTCAATATTGAAATATTGCCATAAATTGACCTTTCTCTCACTAGTTGGGAAAGGCAAAATGTTTCAATAGTTTTGCAAATTTTTAACCATTTCACTATTCAGGGATTGCTGTGCTTAGGGAAACAGAGATGTTTGCCTAACTTTGCAGAAGATGCAGAATAAATATACATATTTTATACTTGGTAGACAAGACTGAATGTAAAAACTCTAAATTGGCGGCTTAACAAGAAAATATGCCAATCGACTGATGATTTCAGTTACATATTTCTCAACTTATTCAGCAACTGGTTAGAATCTTGGAATAGCATTCCTGGAAAGCTAATAAATGAAACCTTTACGGCTTTGCAGAACTGACCAAATATTGCACAGAAGAATTGAAAATGATGCATGCATTAACTGGTAAATTTCACACAGATCAACTTAAGGATAGATTTGACAAGGACCAGCAACATGGTTCCAATCAATATAATATCACTGTACGTCGAGTGTGAAAAGAAAAAAAACAGAATGACCTCAGTTTTAAAATTGAGCCTTTCACTTAACAACGACAGCACAGATTTGAAGAATTTACAAACTAACTGAGATGAAGTGCCAGTTGAAATTTTGATATCTGTCTATATTTCTGAGATGAGGTATTATATACATTATTTACATTATTCGGATTATTGTCCTCACCATTGTCGCCATATTTATTACAACGTTTCGGCCGTTGTACTCTCCGGCCTTCTTCAGGTGGTTGGAATGTCGAACTGAACCCTTTATTTCGTCCACTGGGATAGACTGTTCTATTTCTACGCGCCTTGTTTAATGGATATCAGTTATCAGTTCTCCTGTTAATTTCCCTCTGAAAGTTCTCCACTGCCTTAGCCGGGTATTGAACTCACACTCTTTTGGCTCAAGTCACTCGATCTAACTGATACCTTTATTCACTGTGCCAGTGAGCGAAATAAAAGGTTCAGTTCGACATTCCAACCACCTGAAGAAGGCCGGAGCGTACAACGGCCGAAACGTTGTAATAAATATGGCGACAAAGATGAGGACAGTAGTCTGAATAATGTAAATAATGATATTTTGATATTTATAAATTTAGCATAAATTTAACAGATGAGGATGTTAATGTATACCAATAAGCTGTTGCTGTTATATTATACGTAGCAGTTTATTGCTCTTATACAGTTTTTAAGAAAATGAAATGCAACAGTTGCTGCAATTTAATATCTAGAATTGGTAATGAGGAGAAAATACCTGAGATAACTTCGGTATGACGATAAACTACATCCGCGTTCAGGGTAAGACGATAAACTACGTCCAACAGCAAGGCCTCTGATCAGGATGTTTTGAGGAGCGTGAAACCACCTCTTAATTGCTGGTGTTCCCAGGTCCACCCTGAACCGGGGTGGTAGCACCTGTTAGGGTCCCAGGTATGGGCAAATAGTTAACCCTGAAACTGAGGTAAAAAGCATTATAAAAGTGTAAAATTAAGTTTTAATACCAGAAATACATTGTAAAACAAATTATCACCAGAAATAATTTTTAAAAAATAAATAAATATTACTAGCTATACATTTTTGAGGAAAAAAATATTACCAGAAAAAAAACGTCGCCATTAATGAGCCAATGAGGTTGATATGCCGTCAAACAAAACAAAAATACAAAAGAATTCGTCTTTCCTTCAATCAGTAAATCAAAGGAAATTAGTTGTAATATTTTCAAAAATTGAATAAGCTGTTGTATATTAGGTTTCTGACACCAAAATACAACAAGTAAAATAATTCAGATTTCTAAGTTTTTTTAACAGAAGACGTGAAAGGCGACACCGAAATCCAAACGCGTGTTGGATTAAGGAAAATGTCTTCCAGAATTTAAGCAAGGTAAAAATATAATGAACCGTAATGTAATAACGGTCGTCTTATATGGTAGTGAATTATGGACAAACACTTCACAGATGAAAAAGGGATATGTGACAATAGAAATGTAGTTCTACAGAAGGATGCTGAGAATTCCATGGATTGAACATGTGAGCAACGACGAAGCTGTAGAGAAAATGGAAACAAACATGACACTTATACGTATAAACAAAAAGAGACAACTGAAATGTCTAGGATACATAATGAGGAAAGGAGGCTTGGAAAATTTGATACTCACAGAAAACATTTAATTCTAGTAGGACATAGGAATGCAGCGAATAACCTACCTCAGGTAAATGGTTGACAGAAGAGCAGTTAGGAGAAATAGCAAAAAGACAAACATTCCTAAGAGCTACAAAGGAAAGCAAGCTGTGGAAAACTGTGATCGCCCACACCCTGAAGGGACACGATCCATATAAGAAGAATATCATTGACTCGTTTATAATTTCGGCTCCAAGCTGTATATTTTACTTTCTCTTCCGTACACATTAATTCTGTTTGAATTTCAGACTGAATATAAGTTAAGAATGTGATGTCAAAACGAAGGTTAAGTCAGAAAAAAATTTCTTGAATATAATTGAAGATACTGTAAATTTATTTCGCATTAATATGCACCTGAAACTATATTCAAAGTTGTCAAAGTCAAAGACCACATTAAGAGCAATAATATGAAAGACAGGATAAAGATAACGTATCATTTTTTTTTATCGCTATTTATTGAACTTGTGATTTAACTGGGTTAATTGGAGTTCGTGATAGAGACTCTGCATTGGTTCAAGCGACTCGATGAATGTCTTTTGTAGATGTCATGCATCGGTCAGCACAACGTGTACAAATTTCGAAGAAATAGGAAAAAGACAGAAATAACTCCTATTTGGAAGATGAAACAATTTAACGAACTAGCCGACGGTGTCATTTTTATATTAACCCCGAGACTAGAAATCTGCCTCATTATCCATAGAGCAACCTAGAGCCCAGTAGTGCTTTAAAACTTATTGTTTGAAAATATTTTTTTCACACTGATTTCTATTTTAAAATAGAGTTGGTTAGGAGCCAATTTAACCAGCATTTATTACTGTGGGGTATTGTTAGAGTGTGAGTATCGTAGGATTTTCACACACCAAATTAAAATATTCTCAATATTTTATTTAATTAGTATATTTTATATATCGTCATGAGTATTAGGACTTAAGACAATACTTCATAATATCCTTGAGACTGGCGCGAAAAAAGAAAAACGCAACCCATAATACAACAACACATCACGTGAATACTTCCCACAGCAACAAATAAAATGTGTAGCTGATGTAACTAGAATTGAAAATAATGTTATAATTAAGAGGTTAATCTTCCACATGAGGAGCCACGGTGGAGTAATGGATAGCGGATCGAATTGAGGAATCGGAGAGCCGAGTTCGAATTCCAGTCGAATCCATTGCATTCACTTACGTGCTAAATGTGAATCATTTCCCTCCAGCTATGGGTAAATAGCAAGACAGACTGGGTTCTATAGCTTTGGATGGCAACTGATCTAGAAGGACAACTTCAACGGAGTGGATGCCCGCGGATGGACGGTACTTTGTGCTACCTGCAGGCAACTCCTGCATTAAACTGTATTGGTTTATCCTCTCCTTTGGACTCTGCTAGCAAGGCCGAGATGGGGAACTAGACGTCTGGCCAGCCCTAGTTCTCCATATATCCCGCCCAGGCTCGTAGCACACCGCGCTACTCCATCGTCACTCGAGACGGACGGATGTCGACAACGACGAACTTTCCGCATTAAGTTAAACAAGAGTTTTGTATCGATAAAAGTGAGTTTGAAATGTATATTTTCGAGAAGAGAAAATTTGAATAGCAAATGTTTCCTGTATGAAAACGGCAGATTCTTACCATTACTGTTACCAAGGATGAATAAAATAGATAAAAATATGTTAATATGTTGAAATATGTATTAAAAAACCAGTATTAGAAAATTAATGTTATCGTTTCGATAAATCAAATATGTGTTGTGGCCTTGTTAGAGTCAGAAATAAAGACACAAAGAGAGGAATTAGGTTAAACAAATATATTAACAGAAACAGTAATACAAACATATACAAACGAGAGAGTTATACTATTTACAATATTAGGACTATTGTCCTCATCTTTGTCGCCATATTTATTACAACGTTTTGGCCATTGTACGCTCCGGCCTTCTTCAGGTGCTTGGAATAAATATGGCTACAAAGATGAGGACAATAGTCCGAATAATGTAAATAGTGTACATAATACCTCATCTCAGAAATATAGACAAATCCTGAGAGTGTTATAGCAAAAACGTCGGGTTCGACTGTCAGAACTGACTGCTGGAAACGTCCCTTTAAAAAAAGGCAGTACCTGCTCCTATTTATAGCTGGGAGAGTCTATGCGTGCTTGTGTAAATTACCATAGCAATATGCAAACGAGGTTTCATTTTATTTTCAGTAAATGAATAAAATTGCTTCTAATTCAAATATATATGAGGACTAAATTAAGAAAAAGTTTATAGTTTTTTTTACAGATGTATTCAGAAACTTTATGACTCATTATGAAATTTTAACTTGCCCATTACTGAATATTGACGAAAAATAATTTGTGCGATGTTCAAAGAGATGGTAAATGCCAATATTTTATAAACACTGGTAAGTGAAGCGCTAACCTTATATCCCTAGTTAATATCAAACTAATAAGAGCTATAAAGGACTGGAAGTTGTGGAGAGCCGTGATCGCTAACGTCTTAATGAGGCATGACACACAGAAGAATAACTCGAACAAGTAATTGAAAAGCGGCGGCATCTCCAAAACAATGCCCATGGTCGACACGTGATAGAAAAATAAAGAAAATGATATATCTTGTATTTTAAAATATATCAAAAATCGGGGAATTATCGGATTTCATTGATGATTTTAACATTTATTTAATTTTATTAATAAACTTTAAATTTTAAAGTTTTCTTGAAAATATTTTCAGTGTATTTATACACCTCCTCCTTCATGATTAATACATACTGACGTTCCTAATTTTTAGATATTTGTAAAGCTAAATCACACAATGTGATAATAATAATAATAATAATAATAATAATAATAATAATAATAATAATAGCAACAACAGGGCAGAACAGAGTGGGCCAATATCCTCACTGGAAAATCTGCAAAACTTACAGAAAAGGAACTGCAAGAAATTGGTATGAACACCACCCAGACCCTGTTACAGAGATAGGACTTGTAATAATTTTACAATACACTGAGAGAGAACAATCAAAACTAATAGCCCTGACATCGTGATTAGAGACAGCAAAGACAAAATGTGCCTGTTTATTGACATGGCAGTCCCTGCAGACTGCAATGTATCTTTGAAGATCTTCCAAAATTAAAATAAAAGGCCTTTGAAATCTAAATTTCAAAAATGTGGCATATGAGGACATGAACAATTGCAGTTGTATTTGGAGACTGATTGGAAAAGATTCATATAGCCTCATTGATGAAATCTCTGATAGCCCATGCCTTAAAGACATACAAAAAATTGTATTTCCAATTACGGCCCACACCTTACGAAAGGCTTTATCTATGTAAAATGTGTGCGATTTTCTCTTCGAAAGTGCTCAGTGGAAAATGACATGATGACATTTTTGAGCTTAGGTCTCTGGTTGGGACCCGGAAGGAAATGAGCATACGTCAGAAATGAAAGGAATAATAATAATACTCTTTTATTCTTACTGCATAGTGGTAATGTTTGCTAACTAGAAATAACTAAGCATACAAACTGAATAATTGAAAAAGTTCGAAATGCAGATTCTGTGATAAATATAAAAAAAAAACATTGAACAACTTGTGTCAGGTTGTACGGTAGTAGCACCTACTGAATAAAAAACACGGCTTGACAGGGTAGGACAATATCTAGACTGAAAAATCTGCAACTTTTATGGAATGAAAACTGCAACAAACTGGTATGAACACCATCCACACTCGGTTACAGTCTTAGGACCTGTAACCATTCTATGGGACTTCCCAATACACATAGACGGAACAATCAAAGGTAATCGCCAAGATATAGTGATGAAAAATAATAAAAAACAAAATCAGCTTTCTCATTGACATTGCAGTCCCTGAACATAGCAATGAATATATGAAGATCTTCAGAAAACTATCTTGAATTGAAAATCTCAAAAGTCTAGCACATGAAGACATCAGTAATTCCCGTTGTAGTTGGAGCCCTCGATTCGATTGGAAAAGGTTCCGGTAGGCTCATTGAAGGGATTCCTGGTAGCCCATGCCTTAAAGAAATACAAAAATTGTACTCATAAATACAGCTCACACCTCACGAATGACATTATCTATGTTAGATGTCTGTTGTCTTAAGTTCCGTCCTTTTAATTTATTTTTACAAAAATTAGTAAATGAAAATGTCGTGAAGACATCTCTGACCTTAGGTTTCTGGTTGGGACCCGGAAAGAAATGATAATACAAAATAAATTAAAGGAAATAATAATAATAATAATAATAATAATAATAATAATAATAATAATAATAATAATAATAATAATATCGGTTGTGAAAATATCGAAAAAATATGATCCGAAATCTTAAGAGTGAAAAGTTGCTGGCACTCAGTAATAACATATGCTGTATATTTTTTCGATGACACACGAAAATGTTCTTGGGTGTATATTTGTTTGTGACAAATTGACTTGTATTTTTCATAGTAAATTTTAAAAGAATTTCAGATCTTGGTTTTTGCTGCTAAATTTGATAAAGAATAAAAATGTATTTGAAGAATCGAAAAATGCAAAGTTTAATGTGATTTTAGTGTCAAAATTTTTTTAAACAGGTTTTTTTCATTTTGCAAATATTTGATGTTTTTAATTCTATGTAAGATCAAAAAACAAAAAACCCAAATAAAATTCTGTGACTAGCGTATTTCCGTTCTGAAGTTTAGTTTTTATATAAACAGATGTCCTCCGTTTGCCGTGTTTATACAGACGATATCGTCGCCCAGTTTGGTTTTCTGTTTTTTCTGCTGGTTTTGATGTTATTTTGCATTTATTTATATGAATAGCAATGTCAACGATAAAAGTAACTTGTTCATTTAAGTTCATCTTTTTATTTTTATTTTTCTTGTATTTAAACGATTTTTGGTCAAAAATTAAAAAATGTTTTTAATTGAAAGAAAAAAATGCATAAAAATTAAAATTAACTTACGGTTTTGATTATTTCTTTTTTTTTTTTCATTTCGTCGAATGAATTTTTTTGTTTTTCTTTCCAAGGTCTATTCAGTAAAATCTACACTATTATAACGCCTTAATTTCATTATAAATTTATGTAAAGATTTACAGGATACAATATAGTTGTGTATATTTTTACAGCGTATCCTTAATGAAATTCCTTTAGAAAAACGATATTTTTACTGACAATTGCTAAGTGAAGTGCTAGTCATTCATCGAGAAGTACAATGGATTCTCTGACATTCCCCTACTTAAAGAAATGTCATTATGTGATAAATTGAAAGAGTGAAACTGTGGTATGCATACTCCGGAACCAAAAAGATGAAACATTTTATTTACGTTGTGGATACTGATCTAGAATTTTATTAGGTGACAATGACAAGTGTATATCTGGAACATTTGAATTCTAGATTATATCAGCTAGACGTGAGATAAGTAAAAAAGAATATAGGCTAGACACTCTCCAATTCGCGGGCGTCATTTTGCAGTCGCCGTTTTATAAATTAAAATTAGGCTTTTGTTGTTTTAACAATGGTCGAAATTTCAAGTCAAATCTAGAGGCCAGTGTTTCCCAACGACTTTTAATTCAGGGCACACTTGTAGAATAACTAAAATTCTGGGGCGAACTTTAATGTTTAGTAAGTCAGAATTAGTCATGATATTTGGAAATAATGAAGTCTGCTGAAATAAACATTTATTTTTAAGACATAATATTGCATATTTAACCGGTAGCGTTTTCATTTTTCATTTTAGAGAGGCCAATAATAACTGATCTAAATGCGTCGAGGAAGGCAAAAGGGAAACGATTATCGACTACTTCTTAAATATTAATGAATTCAGCATCCTATTTAAAATATAAAATGACAAACACGTGACTTAGACATGAAAGCCATTTGCATGGTGCCTCAAGCTTTTTAAAAATAAAAATGTTTTTTAGATATAAAAGTAATTAATAAATTGCTCTTCTATTTTGTCATATATATATATATATATATATATATATATATATATATATATATATATATATATATATATTACAATGAATCATTCATACAGAAAACAGATATAGAAGTTAATGATAAAATGGCGAGAATACATCTTCGCAAACAATTTACTAAGAGACATTAACCCCGAACCTGTAAATGAATGTTATGATCCCTGTTTATAAATTTCAGTTGAATAAGGTCTTTTTTATATATTTACGAGCTTTCATCTGTTCCTACAGATATCAGGTAAGAAAATATTTGTTGTTTTATAATTCCATGTAATAACAGGGCATCGAAAGAGTAGTTTATAGTCCGAAATTTGTTCTTAGATATGTGATATTGTTACTGGTAAGAGATTTCTTTGAGCGTGCGCCCGCAACTCTGAGGTCGAATTATTTTTAATTTTAAAATTGTGCATTTTGTACTTATATGGGGTTAATGTCTCTTAGTAAATTGTTTGCGAAGATGTATTCTCGCCATTTTATCATTAACTTCTATATCTGTTTTCTGTATGAATGATTCATTGTAATGTAAATTGAACTGCACCACATACTTGATATATATATATATATATATATATATATATATATATATATATATATATATATATATATATATATATTACGTCGACATTATTGTAGAAATAGAGTTTCGACTTTTTCTAATTACGGGTTTTATTTGGGTAGACTGAGACACAAAGAAAGAATTCTGGCGTGAAAGCCAGTGCGATTCTCCCTGCTATGTATAATTCCTATATTTTTTGTCACTCTTTTTATATCTATCGAGAAACATTACATACCGTTTTTTTGTTGTATTTTTTTTTTGTGAATTTTGGATCAGAATGGCAGAAAGGTTAAAATTGTTCAGGAACGCAGGGTCAAACTGGTAAACATATTCATTATAAAACTATAGTTTATTGTAACTGTTTATGTGGTGTCAGATTAGCAATATTAGTAAAATCTGAGAAAGGAAATATTTCAGGATTTTCAAATCTAACAGAATATTACTAGCATGCGCAGAAGTAAAATATTTTGTATCTTTATACCGCCAAGATTACTAATTAAGAAATGTCAAAATATTTACATATATTTTAATCTCAATATCGTTCCACTTATAATGCTTTCCTTATATCCTTATTCTTTGAAAAGATTTTCGTAGTGGTACAACATTTTATTAGAGCAATAGAAACTGACATAATAAAAGAACATTCTTTTAAAAAAAAGAGGGGTATCAAAGAATAAATATATTACCGTAATTTACATTATTCGGAATTGTATCCCCATCTTCATTGCCATATTCACAACATTTCGCCCGTTGTACGCTCCAGCTTACTTCAGTTAATTGGAATTTCGAACCCAACCCTTTATTTCGTTCACCTGGCTAGATTTTTCTAGTTCCACATTCCATGCCTCTTTCAGATGTCTCAGTTTTTTTCCTTTCAACTCAAATCTGCAATTTTTTGGTTCACCACTGCTGTGGCTTTGTAGTGAACTCACGACACTTTGGCTCCAGTCACTGGATCTAACCAACATCTTTGTCCACTGGCCCATTGTCTTTGAGAACATAATGTAAATAATGTAAATAATCATAATACCTCATCTCAGAGATATAGACAGATATATTACCATAAATTGGTAATACTGAAATTTAACGATTAAAATCGCTAAACCTGTTTATCGGTCTTCTCTAATCAGAGACATCAGAACAAAAATATGTGCACAGTGACTAAAAAATTATAAAACCCGAGAGTAAATACAAAGAAAAATATAATATTAAAGGGTAAATATCTATAATCCGACGAACTACACCTTCTGTTTACAGAGAGATGGTTGGTCGGTCTTAATATATACTGATTCCAAAACCTTTAAGTGATAATCGGTATTAGCAATACTCAGCAAGACTGAACAAGCTGCTCATTTTTAATCAGATGTTCAGCTATCCGTGAACCTGACACATTAATGCACCTGTGTAAATTGTCCACATGTCCCTTCAGACAAGTCTAGGGTCATACTTATTTTTAGTAGGTGTGCGTCTATTATTTTTGCCCGAGATATTTCCTCTGATGAGGGAGGGACGATAAAATCAGTTTAAACTTTTTTTAATCGTTATATTTCAATATAACTAATTTACATTAAGAGATTTACTTTTGTCGCCCCTCTTTTTGCTATGATACTTCTTTTAATATGCCTGTTTTTTTTATTGCTGCAATAATGTCTTTTGCGTCAACATTTTTGTAATAAGATTATTATTAAAACAAATGCAAACTTAAACAAGCTGAATAACATTATTGTCAAAAATCATAATTTTAGAAGAAATAAGCCTCGAACTTATATTTTGAAGGAAATTAAGTGTATCCAAATAATAAAAAATATTAAAACTGATCCACAAAAACTTCTCAGTGTATTTATTATAACAGATCATATATATTACATAACAGGAAAATCAAAATTACCTCATGGGTATAGACTATTTCCACCAAGCCTACGTATAGACGTTGGTGGAAATAGTCTATACCCATAAGATAATTTTGATTTCCGTTACATTACACATATATATATATATATATATGCATACATACATATATACATATACACACACACACACACACACACACACACACATATATATATATATATATTGTGATCGAACGAGAGAGAGAGAATTAATACAAGTAAATGTTTGTCACTTAATTGATTGATGTTATCTGGATACCTCATCACGTTTGTAAAATATTTTAGATTTGCATATATTATAAAATATATAATACTTAATCTCTTTTCTTGTCATAGAATTTTTTTATTTATTTTCTTTTGTTTACATGACATTATGTGATATTTTTTCTTTTTTTCAATGTCTTTCTTTCTTTCTTTCTTTCTTTCTTTCTTTCAATGTTCACCGTTTCTTTGTTTTCTGCGTTATTTGTTTTTTCTGTTTTCTGCATTATTTCATTTAAACTTATTTTCTTTCGTTCTCTCTTTTTCTCATTTTCAAAATATTTTTCAATATTTTAAGCAAGGGCGAATGATAATTCGCCCTTGCTTAAAATATTGCTGCCATATATGGTCCGGTGACCCTGCTAAATATCTTGAACTCCTGGATAAGATCCAGAGAAGAATAAGCAATATTAGTGGTCCTATTCCGGCGGCTCGGTTTCAGTCACTTGTCCACCACCGTGCCTTTTTTTATAAACACTTTCCTCGTAATTGTTCGGAGGAGCTCTTCGCTATGCCACCTGGACTGGATGAATTTGAGGGCAGTACTAGACTGGCGGCAAGATCTCATCAATTCACAGTTGATCTGGCTAGCCGTAAGTTCTATGCTAAGAGTTTCTTCTGTTGCACTTCTTGTTTGTAGAACTCCCTTCCGGCTGCATACGTTAATGCCAACTTTAATCTGCAAAATCGTTATCTACTGTCGTCCTGGTTACTCTTTTCTTTTTCTACTCATTGCTAATGGTTCTGTTCTTAATTCCGCCACACCCTGTAACCCCATTGCGTCTTAGTGGATGTACTGCCTTGCTTGGGGTGACACTGATAAAAAACAAAATAAAATCTATCCATTACAATAAATGTAACGTTCTCCAACGCCAAAAGCTTCATAACTTTCCACTCATTTGTATTGTCATTATATTATAATAATACAAATACGCTCTTATGTCTACTGCCGATGACGCTCTTTTTTCCCTAATTCATAATAATATCCAGTTATTAATGAAGTAAGCAGTTTGAAACGTGACATTTTTAATTCTTTGAGTGATTGTTTTTTATGACTTATCAACCCTTTGCAGGTCATTTAAAGCCAGAAAATATTTTGATTTTTGGGTAGGAAGATAATAATGGTTTAGCGATACTAGTCTTACTACTTAACCCATAGCTGGGGAAAAGAGGTGGATTTATACCTTTTCGAATAGCTTTTGCGCGTAAGTGTATATAACGAACCCAAGGGGAATAGGAACCCGACTCTACGATTAACAATTCCGAACCATTATCCATTACACCAACCGCACATCCAAGCTTACAGCACCTGGTATTCACAAGCCGCCACCTATCAAGATAATGATTAGTCTTAACGTTGCTTCTGTTATCTCTACGGGAATCAGCCGTTCAACGTGATGTGACCGTAAGGCCTCATGATATAAGTACAGTGTCAAATCAATCTCTGACTTCTATTGTTGATGTTGTCCTTTTCCCAGTTCGTAATAATATGCAGTTACCAATGATGTAAACAGTTTCAGACATGTCATTTGCAAATAAAAACAATGTACAGATAACTCTTTAAGAAGTCAGGAATCTATTTGACAGCGAATTTTTTAATCAAGATTTTTTTTCGATTTTGGAAAACGAATGATGAATGCTATAAAAATGTTTTCTCAAAAATATCTTACCAATATTTTTGCTACCAAGCGAACTGCGTAATTTCATACCAAATTATTCTCTTTAACTTATATACGAAATCGTCAGTTTCGAATTTTCTTCATGGTTGCTTATACTTCAGAATAAAATAGAAGTGTTCATTCGTTGTTCTCTACCAGATCACTTCATATCATGTTATTGGCATGCGACGTGAGTCTACAGATAAATTGACGAGATGAGAACTTAAGCAATGTGTCCATCTGAGTAGTAACAACCAAATGATTGTCTATTGACAACACTGACAAGGGAAACGGGAAGAACATAAGGCAGAATGTTGATGAATTCTCAGTCCAAGCAAGAAATGAAAAGTTCTGATTTTGTCACAGTTCGGCATTTCATTGCCTTCGTATCCAATTCATCCATTTGAGCCCCTGTAGAAAAAGAAAAAGCAAATAATTTCCACGTCCTCCTCTCTATCCCCCTCTCTCTCGCTTTCGCCTTCTATCTATACCCCCCTCTCTCTCTCCCCATCTCTCTCTTCTCCTCTCTCTCAATATCTCCCTCCTCTGTCTCACTGCATATCTATTTCTATTTAATTCACACTGAAAATCCTGTTCCAAGATTAGTTTCGAAACATCACATTTGCATTGATGTGAAGAAACCCGTTTGAAACACCCGCCGTAATTAATGAGAATCCGTGGGTCGGAGACGCAGACAACCGTCATCTTCGTCCCCTGATGGCGAGGTTGAGAAAATTCGACGTCAGATATCGAATGCTAGTCGTCGGCGAGATGAAAGACGCAGCGATCTTTTCTAATGCGACGTTATTAAAAAAAAAGAAGATATTTAAAAAATATCAAATGTTTGAATATCTAAAAAAAAAAGAGTATCCCATAACCAAGGGTTAAAAGTAAGAAAGGATTGTGCCAAAGGACCAAAAATTAAATTTAAACTTTTGTTATCCATAAATAAAAAAAGAAACGCTAATCGCTTTCTTAATCATTACTAAAAAAAAACAATGCAAAATCTATTTTGATTAAGAGATGTCGCCTTTGGGATATACTAATTGAATTTTCAACATTTATTACGGTCCACGGATAATTTTCTGCCAGCAACGTAGCCCTTCACAATTTTTTTTTTTAATTGACAGCTAGAATAATGTTAAAATAGTTTGGAAATGACCTTCTGGATACCAACCTGTCTCTGAGCCTTGTGTCAAAATAGTGTACGGGTTTATTACCTGGAATTAAATAGCCGAGAAAACATAATTAAAAAAGAAAGAACAATAAATGTAAACGGACGGAGTAAAATAAGAAAGTATAAAAAAAAAAGAAAGAACAGAAATAAAAACAAAACGAAATCGTGAACAATGTAAACGAAAAGGAAAGAAACTAAAAAAGAAAGAGTGATTAAAAAAATCAATTCAGTTTGAAAATAAGAAAGAAAGAAAGAAAGGAAGAAAGAAAGGAAACGATCAGATTAAGGAAAAAGAATGAACTGCAATAAAGAACAAAAATGAAGACGTTGAAACAAAAACACAAAGAAATGAGAAACTCTGTAATAGAAGGAAAGAAACAAACAAATAAAATAAGAAAGAAAAAGTAAACGAGAAGGAAATAAATAAAGAAAGAAACTAAGGTAAGAGAGTGGTAAAACGAAAAAGTTCTGTTTGAAAATACGAAAGAAAGAAAACAAGCAGTTAAAGAAAGAAAAAAAGAAAGAAAGAAAGAAAAATGAAAGAAAGAAAGAACTTAAATAAAGAACTGAAATAAAGGACAAAAATGAAAACATCGGATTAAAAACACAAAGAAATTGCGAAGACTAAAAGAGAAGGAAAGACAAACAAAGAAACTAAGAAAGAAAGAGGAGAAAAACAAAGAAACGCATTTTGAAAATGAGAAAAAGAGAGAACGAAAGAAAATAAGTTTAAATGAAATAATGCAGAAAACAGAAAAGACAAATAACGCAGAAAACAAAGAAACGGTGAACATTGAAAGAAAGAAAGAAAGAAAGAAAGAAAGAAAGAAAGAAAGAAAGACATTGAAAAAAAGAAAAAATATCACATACTGTCATGTAAACAAAAGAAAATAAATAAAAGAATTCTATGACAAGAAAAGAGATTAAGTATGCAAAATATCTTCAAATTTCTTTATTCTGGATGAAAAACGAAAGAGACTAAAAAGAAACGAAAAAAGAAAAGAAAAAATATAGTAGTGAGAACTATAGCAGAGTTACTTTAATTCCACTATTACCATTGGCCTGTGCCAGAATTTAAAGAAAATAGCCAATATGCACCGTGTAAGAATCGAACTTTGTGTGTGAAATTGAATCAACACGATCTTCCCCGAACACCATGCGGCCAAGTAGCAGCACATTTCATGTCTGAAATCCTTGTTTTTAATCAATATATTTTCCTTTCCGTTCGCAGTCTACATTTTCCGACCATTGAAGAAATAAAAGAAGGAAACGGTAATCTGGAGCGGAGATTCTCACTTCATTTGATCCGTTAAATCTGGTGAAAAGGAGAACCAAACTTAGCACATCCCTTACGTTGCACACTCCAATATCCAAAGCTCCATCTGTGGGGAAAGCAGAGAAATAGTGGCCTAGAAACAATGAGGTAACTTAATCAAGTGCTGTGAAAAAAATGCTCCCTGGACGTCTGAATGCAGTTCCATTGTGAGGTCTTTGCAATAAGGCAAACGCGATTTCTACTGGTGTATGCGACTGAAAGGAAACTGAGTCAATTTAGACTAATACCTACGGATATAATTCTTTCCCAGGCAGGCACAAAAGAATGGCTTTCAGCTTTAACTTGTCGAGAACAGGTGTAAGACGAATCAATGTAATGTGCAAATTACTGTGTAATGTTCCTTTGTATAGGCCTTTTCTAGTTGTGTGTATGTATATATATATATATATATATATATATATATATATATATATATATATATATATGTTTGTGTGTGTGTGTGTGTGTGTGTGTGTATGCATATATATATACATATATATACATATATGTATATATATATATATGCTTGCGTGTGTTTTGTGCATACGTCCATTGAAGTGTAAATATATATATATATATATATATATATATATATATATATATATATATATATATATATATTGAAAGAAACGTATATAGATGTGTATGATGAAACAGAGGCTAGTGCTTGATGTTACTCTCTTATATATATAAAGTGCCACGCGGAAAGTTCGAGCAACTTGATCATAAAACTTACTTAACACCTAGTTTCCGTCGTCTCATGAATACAGAGGACTCAAAAAGATTACATCGTGTGTTGAAAAACCAGACTATTCCTTGTGTCTGACTCCACTTGCTATCCTCTACATTTATAAAGGTCAGACTAAGTCGTCTGCCATATATGCGTAGGGGCTGTGCAATTTTCACTTTCCTGTCTCTACAGAGTCCAAAAGCGTCTACGCGGACTTGTGGGTGACTTATTGTTTTCCACCCAACAGTCACTTTCCCACAGCTGAAGCGTTGCAAGCCTGTCGCTATTCTATCGCTGTTCCCATGGAAAGTATCAAACGAACTGCATTCTTTAGTTTAATCAGTTCTAACCTTCACAGCTAAGACCTTTTAATACCACGCACTTTGTAGCGAACCGCCCTCATTCGCTCTGGATTCCAATTATAAGATATAAATGCCGCTCCAACAGTTTCTTGACATGAACCACTATTTTATGGAACCGACTCTCAATAGGATATTTTCCCGAGCACTACAGCATTAACCGATTCAAATCTGGGGTTAGCCATTAATCTTTCTCACATACCCTCACAAACTGTGCCTCTCAACTCTTCAACATTAATGTTCTAACTTAAGCGGCTCTTGGACCTTGTATAGGGCGAACCTTATTGTAAATAAATGGATATTATACTAGCCAATAAAATGTTTGCAAAAGGTTAGTTTCAGAGTTGACACGTCCGTAAACCGCTTGCTCTATCAAGACGAAAGAGTAGAGTTTACCCGACAATTTTACAAGAAGTTAAAAAGGATTGTTGTCATAGACGGTAGTAAGAAGTAAAAACCAGTAGACTTTATGCCACTCGTACATCGACACGAACTCACGTGTGTGTGAGAGAGAAAGTGTGAAGTTTAGATCTGTGTGCAACTGTAATGAATGGATGTATTTTTCGTATCTTGATATGTAATTTATGAGGCATAAGTGGTGATCGTTGTGATAAATGACAACGTAGGCCAGAACGGTGCTTTATTTTCATGAAATAAGTTTACTTTTTATAATATTTTATCATATAAACGAAGAGGGTTTTTTTTCTAATAGACAGCCTTTTTGTCTCTTTACGTGATGAGAATTATAATTTACTGTCTTGTCATACCGTCTGCCACCCAAATCAATAAGACACTTCCCAATAAATACGCCGGAAAACCTGATTTCCTGTTTGAGTGAAAATCAAACGAAAAATAAATAAATAAAGCCATGTCTAACTCTAAACGTCATATTTCTGAAAGATCTGGGCGCCAGTATAAACATTACTATTATATTGGTAGACACTTCAGAATTCGAATGCTTCAGACGAGGAAGGATTGTATTATGTGTATAGATATTGACATTCAATCGTGCTAGATTGAAAAAAATCATAAATATTAAAATTTTTGTTTTTTAAAATTGTTTTTCAATATATATATATATATATATATATATATATATATATATATATATATATATACATATATATATATATATATATATATATATATATATATATATATATATATATATATATATATATGGGGGGAGAGCGTTAGTGAGAGAAAGAGAGAGAGAGAGAGAGCGAGGTGGTCAGATCAATTGAAATACCAGCAAAACTCTGACATTCCGCCCGAGTTTATATACTTGATATAAAATAAACCAAACATTTCGAAATAAAAAAGAAGAAAAAATTTATTAAATCGATCCCGCCTGCTAAATTTCTAGAACACTTTAAAAGAACGACTCAGTAGATGAGTCGTTACAATAGATAGATAGATAGATAGATAGATAGATAGATATGAACAGTCTGAGACTGACAGAGAGGTATAAATGAACAAATGTTGATACCAGACTGACATAGATAGATAGATAGATAGATAGATAGATTGATATGAGCAACCTGAAATAGGTAGAGAAGTATAAATGAACAAATGTTGATAACTACCAGACTGACATATATATATATATATATATATATATATATATATATATATATATATATATATATATATATATATATAGATAGATAGATAGATAGATAGATAGATAGATAGATGCGTATTGCTTAGGTTACCGATCTACTGATTTCTATTACCCTACTGTTTCTCAACCTTTTTAATCAACGGCACACCTAGGAGTAAATGAAAATATCAAGGTACACTTATCAACATTTCTAAAGAGTATGCATTAAATCTTATGAATAAAACCGTAGATTTAAAAAAATAAGCACACAAATATGAACTTACTTTAATTCAATGTTTCTATTCAACTAGTTTTGCAGCTTATTTAGTGTGAAGTCTTTGCCTTGTGTTTTTTTTCGCAATTTCGTTACAATATTTCGCGGCACATAAGATGATCGCGCGGCACACCGGTGTACCGTGGCACGGAGCTTGTGAATCAGTCTATTTGACAAATGGAAGAATTCTTCCAGTTGATAACCGTTGTTTTCTTTTACCATTTATAGTTAAATTTATAGCTTTTGCAACTATTCAAAAATCGACACCTTGAAAACTTATCTCTATCTATAAAAGCAGGATGTGTGTGTAACGAATGCACGTCCGCAATTTTCGACGGATTTGCACCAAAATTTACATACACCTGCTCCAAATTAGCGGGAAGCCCAAGACCGACGTTGCATTTCCCAACTCCCATCGATAGTGGAAATAATCGATTTTTTCATGCTTCCACGGCAGTTTTCATGTAGTTTGCGGCCATTTTCTACCGGCCAGAGTGAGATCCTATAGCTGGCTGCCACGAATAGGCAGGAATATTCTATTGGCCAGCGTGAGAACCAACAGCTGACTGACACGAATGTTAACTAGCATGCTAGTATCCAAAAAAATCGATAGCTGCATTCGTCACAAGTGGGAAAAATTAAAATCTGCATGGCACTTTTCTCCACTCGGCTCATTCGCTTGCTTAAACTCAACGTTGATTCTGATTCCGCAGAACTGTGTTGGGTGTGAAAAAGTATTTGTTTTTAACATTCTTTTTTTCATTCGGTTTTTCCAGTTACGAGTCCTTTATTAAAGCTAATCGTTTTGTGTTCATTTTGTTTAGTTCTTTTTTTGTAACAGATTTAATGTTTAGTATAGAGCTTAGAAAAAAATTCGCAGTGTGAATTAGCCAAGAAGTAAGGCATCTAGCAACATCAGCACGGCAAAGGGCACTCCTTTAAAGGCAAGGCAGAGCAAAAATATTTTAAGTCATGTGATAGCGATTGCTATATGAGTCCTATGATTTTTTAATCAAGCACGGGCAACGCCGGGCCATGCCGCTAGTATGTATTAAAGTAAATAATGAGTAATTCCTTTGATGCCATATCGTGTCAGGACCTAGACGATAATAATTCTACACTGATATCATTTTTTTCTCTGACTCTTTTATTGTCCTTTCTCCTCACTTCCTATTCCTTTTCATCCCCATTAACCCCTTGTGTCTTAGTGGCATTATCGCCTTACTGAGGGTGAAATGAATAAAGAATTCTTCGGATACTTTATCATTGCAGCCAAAGCGGTTTAAATTGATTTTCCCTTCTTCTAACTTGTTTGCCATTAAAGGGCCCAATCAGCCATGCTACTTAAGGCTTAAAGAATAGGAGAAAGAAGTATGCCTTTCCCAAAGGCAATTCCTATGAAAATGAACGCAATCGATTGAGGCGGAATTATTTTTAGTTTTATTTTTTAACTGAATGTTTCGGTTGTTCTGTATGTATCTGGAGTGATGGGGAATTTTAATTTTTATTTCATATATAATTATTATTCAGACAAATGTAAATTTAAACAATTTGCATAACATTATTGTAAATAAAAACATAATTTTAGAAGAAATAAGCATCGAACTTTTATTTTCAATGAAATTAATATATATATATATATATGTCTGTGGATAGATAGATAGATAGATAGATAGATAGATAGATAGATAGATAGATAGATAGATAGATATGAGCACATTCTATCAAAAGATAGATAGATAGATATGAACACATTCTATCAATAGATAGATACATAGATAGATAGAGATATATATATAGAGAGAGATATGAACACATTCGATAGATAGATAGATAGATAGATAGATAGATAGATAGATAGATAGATAGATAGATAGATAGATAGATAGATAGATAGATAGGTAGGTGAAAAAAATGTGTATTTCGACACCAAGTATTCTTTCAAACAATTTTGTATTAAAATATAACTACGTGGTCTGGTTGACCAACTTTTATTTACTTTGTCTAACTTATAACATTTTTGTTTTATGTCAGAATGAACTTTCCAAAGTTAATTATAAAACCTGTTTGAACGAATCCTTGCTGCCTAAAAACGTGTTATTTAAATTATATGACCTACCAGCGAACAAGGAGACTATCTAAACAAAATGTCGGTGTTCTCGCATAGAAAGAAAAATCAAAACATCTAAGGATCAGATCAAATATCCCGAAGAGAAAATAAATGAAATTGACAACAAACTGAAATTTTCTATATTCAGTTTGACCCATGAAGCATTGGAAAGTAAAATCTAAAATAAAACATCTCAGTCGGAAGTTAGAAAAACGAAATGAACTTCGGGTGAACAGACCCTATTGGTGTTGCATAATAAAACTTGTTTGAAAAAAATAACATATTCCTGTGTGTTATGCGTATTCATGATTCTACTCAAGATAAAATATATTAGTCACTCATATATCGCCAGTATATGTCTATATTTCTGGGATGAGGTATTATGTACACTGTTTACATTATTTTGACTATTGTCCTCATTTATACTTATGCCACATTTTATACTTTACAGAAGCTTCATGTCCTGGAATCTCAGTCAATATTGAAATATTGCCATAAATTGACCTTTCTCTCACTAGTTGGGAAAGGCAAAATGTTTCAATAGTTTTGCAAATTTTTAACCATTTCACTATTCAGGGATTGCTGTGCTTAGGGAAACAGAGATGTTTGCCTAACTTTGCAGAAGATGCAGAATAAATATACATATTTTATACTTGGTAGACAAGACTGAATGTAAAAACTCTATATTGGCGGCTTAACAAGAAAATATGCCAATCGACTGATGATTTCAGTTACATATTTCTCAACTTATTCAGCAACTGGTTAGAATCTTGGAATAGCATTCCTGGAAAGCTAATAAATGAAACATTTACGGCTTTGCGTCATACTACTCATGGAATTCTAGAACTGACCAAATATTGCACAGAAGAATTGAAAATGATGCATGCATTAACTGGTAAATTTCACACAGATCAACTTAAGGATAGATTTGACAAGTACCAGCAACTTGGTTCCAATCAATATAATATCACTGTACGTCGAGTGTGAAAAGAAAAAACAGAATGACCTCAGTTTTAAAATTGAGCCTTTCACTTAATAACGACAGCACAGATTTGAAGAATTTACAAACTAACTGGGATGAAGTGCCAGTTGACATATTGATATCTCTCTATATTTCTGAGATGAGGTATTATATACATTATTTACATTATTCGCATTATTGTCCTCATCTTTGTCGCCATATTTATTACAACGTTTCGGCCGTCGTACGCTCCGACCTTCTTCGGGTGGTTGAAATGTCGAACTGAACCCTTTATTTGGCTCACTGGTGTAGACTGTCCTAGTTCCACGTGCCATGTTTTAAGGAGTGCCAGAGAATAGCGATAATAACAACAAAAATTGCAATATAAGCTCTGTTAAGAACATCAAATGATAGCAGCAAAAATTGTAATATGAGCACTCGCAAAAAACGGTAGCTGAGACATTAAGTTTACAATACCCAGAAATTCAGACACAGATGTCCTCAAGGACACATGCTGCAGTGGATAAAGTCGTTGGTTAGATTCAGTGACAGGACTCAAAGAATTTTTGCTTTCAATACCCGGTTAAGGCAGTGGAGAACTAGCAGAGGGGAATTAACAGGACATAACTGATAAGTGACATCCATTAAAACATGGCACGAGCCTTTTGAAGAAGAATTATTTCCCACCCTCTAATCTCTCTATTTCTCACATTACAAGAGGGATGTGACGAGTCTGTCACTGCTCTATCGCTACTTCCATTCATTGGCTCCGCAAGGTCTAACCTTCAAGGCTACACACAACAAAATGTCATCAGTGAGAAGTTCCACTCGAACAGCTTCCCGCGAACCACTGCCTTGGAAAAGACTCCCCAGATGGTGTTTCTCCGGTCACTACAATCTTAACCTGTTCAAGTGTAGAGTTAACCGTTATCTTTCCCTCTAATCCATATAAACTATTCCTTATCGTAACACACTTCCTCGAGTGGCCTCCTTGTATAGGGCGAATCTTATTGTAACCAAAAAATTATTTATTTATTTTTCATGGAGGGTGGCGGGGAATTTATCTCCTTAAATCATCACACCACGAACAACTCGAAATATTAATGCATATTAATCACATTCCCAGTCGCGAAGAAAATTTTCTTGTGTCCTTAGAAACAGACTGGGCCTAATGGGTACGCTTGTTATACAATAAAGCGACTAAGATACAAGGGATTAATGAGTGTGATACGAGAAAAATGCAACATTCATAAGAATAGCGAAAAATAAAAAAAGAACAAGAATTAAAAAGACAGTAGATAACGATTGACATTGCATTTAAATCTTTGAAGATCAAGCTTAACTAGAAATCAATATGTCGGCAGAGAGTTCCACAATAGAGAAGAAACAGCATAAAACTTACAGTTACATCTAACCATTTCAAGTGAATGATAATGAAACCTTTCCGCCAATGTAGCAGCACGATCTAGAAGCTAGAGAGGAAAGCTGATCAGAACAATTACCATGAAAATATTTATAAAAAATGAAACTAGGTTACGGCGGTGCGAAATTGACTGAAGACGAGATTACAGATTATTCTTTCTATTTTATCAAGAATCCCTAAATACGTAGCAGATGAGCTAGGCCAGACGTGCCAGCAATATTCAATGCGTGGACAAATGGTAGACTTATAAATATGCAAGATAGCTTGTGACGAAAGAAAATATCTAACACAAAACAATGAATCAACTTTCCTTGCAGAAGAACTAACAATGTAATCATTCCACTTCATGTCATCGGAAAAATGTTAACCCGAGAAAGTGCATTGCGTCACTCCCCTCGAGGTTAGCATCAGCTATGCAGATGGAAAGCAAAAAGTGTTGTCTTAGCTGAGAGCAGTTTTGGTTTGTAGGCATTAAAATTAACAAGCCACTTCTTGACCCACTTAACAACAGATTGTAGGCTATTTTCTGACCAACTGCCAACTTGAGATTACGGACAAATTTCGTAGATTTTCTAGTTGAATATTCCAGCAATTGGAATGCATAATTTTAAGTTATACTTTTCTCATTTGAAAAGCTTCTTGTAGAATAATATTTCTATTATATCTTCTTTACTTAGCATTGCACCGAAAAAAATGAGGTCAAAATAAATTTAAAATGTTGTTCTATTTTGATAAGTGACATTCTCTTAATCGACGGGAAAGGTGTATTATTTTATTCGACACGATAAAAACTTTCTGACCGAATATGTTATGTACCCTCTTCTTTGTTACATTCTGACTGATTCCCCGCTGGAGTTTACAAATAATCACATAGTGCTGTTTCAGAAACTTGTAGGCTTTGACAGGGTGGATGTTTATCATGTTCACTATAGTCTATGAATATAGAATCCAGCACAGTACGTAATCTGTTCAATGAAACAACGTTAAAGATTAACACTCACGAGTCAGACACTCTAATGAATCTGACTATATCGCCAATACCACTAGCAGCAGTTGTTCCGTAATTCTTCAGTCTTCGATATCAGAGCTTGGCATTGAATATGCGGAAAAAAACTTGGCCGCCTTTATACACGTCGCATAATTTATTTTGAGCCTTCTGATTGGTTAACCACTTCTATTGGTGAACTATAAAATGAGTCAACTCATTTTGGTTGGCTCACTAGTACATAAGGTACCCAAAAACTCCAACAGTGGAGATTCTCGCAGTACACCCAACTAATTATTAACCTCTATATGGTGCGAGAAAAGATGGGTTCATACCTATTCATGAGTATTTGTATGAAGGCGAGCTCAGTAGAATTTGAATTCTGTTATTACACCCTCTTTCCTCACTTTGTCACTTTCAGAGATTCCGTTGTAAATTCATTCTGATGCTTATTGCCAGATTAACAATTAAAACATTTTCATAATATAAAGGATTCGTCAAATCAATACCGAGACTAACTTCATGATTATTCACACTATTTACGTTATTCGGACCGTTGTACTCATAATTATTTCCATATTCACAACGTTTCGTCCGTTGTACGCACCACCATTCTTCAGGGTATATATTCTGAAATTTTTAACTGAACCCTTTATTTAGTTCCACGTGCCGTCCCTTATCTGGATGTGTCCGTTTAGGTTATTTCCATTTAGTAATTCAAATCTCCATGTTGGTTTACTCTGTCGTGCCAGACAATTATTCCCATCAGAATTCCTCTTGCACAGTTATAAATTTACCATTCTACCATGCATTGAATACTGCTGCCACATCTAGTCTGGTGTTCATACTATATATCGGGAGATTCTTGACAAGATACAAAGAAGGGTCTCTAATGTAATCGATTCGGATATGTAATTTCGATTTCAGTCACTTTCCCGTCGCCGTGACATCGTTTCCCTCTGTATTTTCTACAAATATTTTCATGGAAATTGTTCTGATGCAATGTTCACCTTAAGACGGCGACTGCATAAATTTAAGCGTGTTAATATATAAACAATTAAGTATCACCGTTTTACTGTTAAACGCTGTAGATACAACCGTCATTTCTAATCTAATAATTTCTTTCCTCGAACTTCTTCCACGGTGAACTCCCTTCCAATTTCTAGTTTCACTGTCACCCACAATATTCAAAGATGTAAGCGCAACGTCAATTGTCACCTGCCGTCTTTAACCCGTTCCTTTATTGTTCTTTCTCCTGTCTTCTTCTTACTAAAGTCTACTCATTCTCTCAAACACTTCAACTTCACAGATTAAACATGGAAAGAAGAAATAACTGACTTCTTTTTCTGAAGCATGCTAAATGAGGTGTAACCAATGAAAATCACAGATGCAACACACTTGAATGAACACATAAAGAGTGAACGTGCGAAAGTTGACGGCAATGTGAAGTTATTGTATCGAGTTCATGTGAATCTTGCAAAGCGCGTCAACGTTTGCATCACAAATGATGGAAATAATATTGAAGATGGTATTGCTTAATCCAATAAAATTATGAAAATTTTATTTCTTGAAAATATGCATTTTTGCCTGTGTCCAGAATTTAGGGATACCGTTTATATGCTGTGCTTTTTCTACTTCGCGGTTTTGCGAATAACTTCTTCCTTATATTGTCAGTGTTTCTTTTTGGGGTGGTTTTTGATTATTTCTTTTATTTTTTCGCATGTCTTTCCTCTGGTTTTATTGAACTGATATCTCACTTTTTTTTCTGAATATTACATGTTCATTTTCCTACTGGAATTATTCGATAGCAATCTCCTTTTAAAAACACACATTTAACGCTGATCTTTTCTTTGTTCTTCGCTTTCTTTGTTAAACGATTTCATTCAACACTTACGCAAAACTCGATCCCGTTTCTTCCATTTCGCTTCTGCTTTGACTTTCTTTTTTTTTCTTTCTTTCTTTCTTCATTTATTTCATTATTTCTTTCTTTCTTGCTTGCTTACTTTCTTTCTTGCTTTCTAGCTTTTTTTTTCTGGCTTGATTGCTTTCCTTCTTTCTCTCTTGCTTTCTCTCTTGCTTGCTTTCTTACTTTCTTTCTTTCTCGCTTTCTTTCTTTCTTTCTTTCTTTCTTTCTTGCTTTCTTTCTTTCTTACTTCCTTTCTTTCTTTCTTTCTTGCATTCTGTCTTTCTTACTTTCTTTCTTTCTTGCATTTTGTCTTGCTTACTTTCTTTCTTGCTTTCTTTCTTGGTTTCTTTCTTTCTTTCTTAATTTCTTTCATTCTTTCTTTCTTGCTTTCTTTCTTGCTTTCTTTCTTGCTTTCTAGCTTTCTTTCTTGCTTGATTGCTTTCCTTCTTTCTCTCTTGCATTATTCCGTGCTTTCTTTCTTGCTTTCTTTCTTGCTTTCTTTCTTGCTTTCTTTCCTACTTGATTTCTTGATTTGTTTCTTTCTCGCTTTCTTTCTTTCTTTCTTTCTTTCTTTCTTTCTTTCTTGCATTCTGTCCTTCTTACTTTCTTTCTTTCTTTCTTTCTTTCTTGAATTCTTTCTTCTCAAGCTATCACGATACATCCGAGTACAAGTAAATTAAATTTAAGCTCCTGCCCCCAAAATATGGACCGTTCAAGAAAATCGAAAAAAAATCGATATTGCCGGAACCTTCTCTGAGAAATCTTACAAGACATTTTGGTGTCGAAATTGATAATGACCTGGGTTAAATGTTTCATGGCAAATGAAATTGGAAACTCAGTAAAATCAGTGAACACACACATATATATATATATATATATATATATATATATATATATATATATATATATATATATATATATATATATATATATATACAAATGAGAGAAAGAACAAATAGTGTAAAAAGCCGTGCTTCGTAGCATTTACTTTTAAAAAAGTGCAAAATACGAAATAGAACAATAGATTGTTATTATATTTTTATTATAACAAATTATAATAACCTCTTCCTTATAAAAATGTTTTATCATAATCTCTTATTATATATATATATATATATATATATATATATATATATATATATATATATATGTCATTCACAGACAGTACTGTTTCGCTGTATCACAGCTCCTCAGTGCGACTAGACTTCCGAATGCCTCAAGCCAGGATTGAAACACAACTAATTTTGTGTCAGCCAGAGCTATCTTCACTCGGTAGAGTTACACAACTAAATCTAGCGTATTGTTTTTACAAATGTAAACAAATGCCAATCTGCCAAAGTGCTCCATTCATTTTACTGAAGAGCTTTGCATTAGTGCAGGTGGCTGTTGTTTATAGAATTAGCTTATCACTCAACAGTGCTCAATTGAAATGTATTTTCAAGAGCTAAATTATGTTATTCACAGACAGTACTGTTTCGCTGTATCACAGCTCCTCAGTGCGACTAGACTTTCGAATGCCTCAAGCCAGGATTGAAACACAATTAATTTTGTATATATATATATATATATATATATATATATATACATACGTGTGTGTGTGTGTCTGTGTGTGTGTGTGTGCTAATTGTATTATTAGACGTTTCCTTCTAAGGAAACATTCGGAATTTATTGATTGAACAGGCATCACAGCAGTCAGTTGAAATACATTAATTCTTTGGCTTTATGAAATTTTTTAGGAAAATGTATTTCTCATATCCAGTAGCTGTTAGCGCTCTTTCAAGTAGTGGCAGTTGCATCCTTGCTAACCTTTTGCTTGAAGTAGTGTGGTACGTAAGCATCTTGATTCTGTCATTAATTTCTCTCACTCCCCCCATATCCATATAATTTTAGTTATTGAATGTCTTCAAGTGATGTTTATGTTGTCTGGTACAGTTCTTTGTTTGATACGATAAGGGAAAAATAGGAAAAGTTTATAAATCTTACATATTTCCCTTTTATTAAAGCTTCATCAGAGAATGAAATATGGAGAAAAGGAAATAGTAAAAATTCTGGTATTTTAAAATTTTTTGTTTGTTTTTATTGGTTACGCAGTCTTTGCGGACATTTGTTATGTCAAGCAGCGTTCGTGTTTATAATTTATATGTGTAACTGTATCATAATTCTAGTAAATGAGGCATTCGGATGTTAAAGTATATTCGTTTTTGTGTGCGTGTGTGTGTGTGTGTGTGTGTGTGTGTGTGTGTGTGTCTAGTAACCATTTTTATTTGTTTGGTGATTGTACGCATGTTCATTTCTGGACGCTTATACGTAACATAGGATGTAGTAGTAGTAGTCGTTCGTAGACTTATCCTAGATTCATTAAGTATTGATTTTATATATATTTTATGTATTGATTTTATTTCTGATACAACATAATGTGTTTAGCGTGTGTTTATGAATAGTAAAATATTTGTCAGAATTCCATCGAAGTATTGCCCGCTTAAAGTAACTATGTTCTTTTAAAAAAAAATAAGTGTGTCACTTTTAAAACCAAAGTTATTGCCAGTTCCTCTGTATTTCGGGCGATTTTAAAGTGTTCTACCAACGTAGGTCCCTTTTATGTTCGTGGATGTGGGCTACCTAGATGTCTCACCAATGTAACGTTTTCTACATTGTAAGCACTTTATTTCATAAAGTTCTTTGTGTTTCCATAGCACTAGACGACAAGGTTCGAAGAAGGATAATCTTGGTCAAGACACACAGGCTACAGTCATTCAAAGCAATTTTACAATTATTGATTCTAAATCTAACATTATTGCATCTGTTCTTTCTTCAGTACGTAATTTTACCATATTGAAATGTTTACAGTTTTATTACATGTATATTTCTACAGTAATCTTTTTATTGTTTTCCTTCTTTTGAAATTCTGTTTATAATTTTAAATGTCCAACATAATGATTCAACAAAAAAAGATTATATAAATTAGAAAAACAATGAATAATTTTTAATCATCAAAGTTTTGTATTGGATTTGTAGTTTACGGCTTATCAACATTTTCAGGCTATTCAAAGGAAGAAGTTTTTTTTAGATTGTAATAAACTTTTCGCAATAATAATGGTTTACTGATCAGTCAGTTATGTGCCATGCGTGATACACGCTTAGACGAAGAGTTGCCTTTCGATATATACCTGAAGAGGGAGATTTTTTCCCACAGTTGGTTGCCATTTCTTTCTGTGGTAGACCAGTTGCCATCTAAGTCTATAGAACCCGGTCTGCCCTGCTATTTAGCCATAGGTGGTAGAGAAGAGGATTCATACCTTTCCCAAGGGTATTATCACGTAAGTGAATATAATAGATTCGACTGGAATTCGACCTCGGCTCTCCGATTCCTCAGTCCGAGCTGCTAACCATTACCTCCCCGTGTGAAGAGGTGCATTCATGCATTTCCCAAGGGTATTTTCGCGCAAGTGAATATAAAGAGCCCGAGTGGAATTCGAACACGGCTCACAAATTTCCAATTCTGTGCTGTTATCTATTACACCTCATGCACATCCAAGCTTACATCACCTGGAATTCCCAAGCGCTCACTCATCTATCTCGGTACTCAATAAGTTCAACGTTGTTTAAGTTCCGTAATATTGCCAGAACTGGTGTTAAACATGATATAGTCGTTAGGCTCAAGGTTTTGCCCTACCGCCCAAAATATACAGTTTTTAATACAACAATGTCTGATTCTAATTTGTGGGGAGAAAGAGAGAGGGAGAGACAGACAGACAGACAGAGAGAAAGAGAGAGACACAGAGAGAGAGGAGAGATAAAGAGAGTATTGGCAAAATACGTGCATTGTGATTCAAATGTCTGAAAACTTACTTATACATGCCAGGCTCTGATATAAGAGATGCAATATATAAATACAATCTTGTTTGTCATTTTCAATGCAATCACCAGAAGGAAGAGTAAAATTTGAAATGTTTCTTTAGTGATTTCTATTGATGATAGCCCACAGGTCAATATGTCATTATGTAAACAAACCTCACGGTCCATTGAATTTTGGCCCTGTTTTACTTTTGAGAATTCTTTCTCCTTAAGAAACTACTCGATTCGGGTGAGTGGGTTTTCATGAAAACAAATCAGTCTCAAGGGAGCTTAGAGATAATTGCCGATTTTGACAGGGAAAGTAATATATCACTAGTCATAATTTTCGGGCGAATTGGCGAGAAGACCAGTAAGACACAAGGCTGTGCCCAGTTAAAAACGAACGATCATGGCTCTCTACTATTTCCTGTTATTTATTGCTCTAAGTAATTTTTGAAATATTACGTCAGCCTTTCTTGTTCTTCTATTCATTCACTAAAATCGTTAAATAGATGCCTCGTTATTTTGCGCTTCCCATCATATCTTCAGTATATTCAATGAGCGATGCTTAAATGTCTCGGAAAGCACATCTGTCTCTTTCAGGTGAAGCATTTCCAAGTTACTATCCGGCTGAAATTCCTCCAGACCAACTTAATTGATATAATTTCACGAAACTAATTAACTTTCTTAATTAGTTCTTTTTCTGCATTATATTACATTAATCGGTAAACTTAATGATCGGCTCCATGTTCCGCTCCAGAAAGTATTTGATTCCTACCGACAGGAACTATCTCTACAAGAAACGTAACAGACGAGATAAGAAAATGCACTTTTTACCGCTACATCTGAGCCGAGGCTGCCAGATCCTCACTCTCAAACCTCGACTGAGTTCAAAAGGATTTGCCCTGCGTTGTTGAGTTTGAATTCTTTTCCAATCTTCGCTAGCATTTCGCCATTCTGTCACTAATTTCTTGACAGATGTTCGGCAATTTATATTCCGTAGTTCGTCTTGTGTAGATATCAACTGCTAGTCTCCGTCAGGCCACATACACTGAGTCCACCCATCTACATACCGTTCATAATAAGGAATAAGTAAGGTAAGGAATAAGTCCCATTCAGACAGCCTCTTCCCTCTCTTAGACGTGGAACGGATTCTTGCAAGGGCGCTTCCCTGATCACAGCCTCATCAAACTCTACAATTCGAAGAACAACAGTTATCTATCCCGCATATCCTCATAATATGTAACATTTGTTACCTCCCTATATGCCCCTATATCATCTTTATTCAGTAAGCTTCTAGCTTGAGTGGCACTCAGGCATTGTATCATACGCAATTGTCTGCATATTTTCTCATTTTCATTAATTTTATATATATATATATATATATATATATATATATATATATATATATATATATATATATATATATATGAGACAGGTAAAAAAAATCCGTGGGTAAGTAATCTAAGTAGATCCTATTGATATAATATATTCAAACTGATCCACAAAAGATAGCTCCATATAATTTTTATTATAGAGCATGTAATTGATGTAAAATTAATGTGATCCAAACGATTTACATCATACAGATGATCATTTCATCCATGGTAAAGTAGTTTTCCCCTGGATTTATCAATGCAAATGTATTTACTAAAATGAACAAAAATTCGACGTTTCTCCACAGGAAATTTGAAAGGCAAAGGAAGGAAAGAAGGAGAATGAAAGAATGAAGGGTGAAGGAGTAAGAATTGGTCTATAATAGAGGTGTAATTATATATAGATAGAGAGGGTTAAGGTGCCTATTTTGGTTGTGGTAGAGTCGAGTACAGATAAACGCAACGCTTGAAAATGGGCGCAGATATAAATGCAACCTATCAACACCTGTGCAAGGATGAACACAAAAAGGTCCTTAACCCTAGGGCACTAATCATGAATATATAGTAACCAGCGCAAATTTTCCTATTTTTAATTACAATCTCCAGTACCTGATTTCCTTACCTAAATAATATGTTTTTCAGTTCCTATTAATGTTAACTCAAAGTACAAAGTTTGAAGTGCCTGCATGTAAAATATTTCAAATAAAGATTTATATTTAATATATTTTTTGATATTTTCAAAATCGGGTATGATATACTCATGGTTAGTAGGGGTGTAAGTTTAATTGATGGGTAGTGGTATAGGGTTAAAACGTTTTAGAGAGGAAAATAAAATTATTACAGCATGGGAGTAAGAATTTAAAATTCATATTTTTTATAAAAAGATGTTAATATTAATCCATTCAATACTATATATTTAACTATATAGTAAAAGTTACAGTAAAAAAAATCAAGTAAATTATTAATATATTCGTGTGTGTGCATATTGTGTATGTGTGCGCATGTGTACGCATGTACATGCGTGTACAAATATAGATAGATAGATAGATAGATAGATAGATAGATAGATAGATAGATAGATAGATTCCGCAATTGTCAATGATAGCCTGTCCATGTTCCGGTTTATATATTATAAAAAAATAACTTCCACACACCTCCACCCTCTGAGCTTACATTTCTATTTAGCGCAGATCTGCTGACATTTAATTGAAGAATCAAGACATATCCACAAGGTCCAAATTGCTACTTTCTCGAAAGGCGATCATTTTAATTTCATATTGTCTGATAATCGAGTTGCGAGAATATACCAACTTGGGTGTAGTTTCTGTATAAGTTGCAGTCGCTTAATATATATATATATATATATATATATATATATATATATATATATATATATATATATATATATATATATATATATATATAATTGGCCCTGATCTGTCAACTGGTCTCCAGTCGCTCTCTCACAGACGCGCCGTTGCCTCGCTCTGTCTTTTTTACAAATACTTTCACGGTAATTGCTCCGAGGAGCTGCTTTCGCTGGTTCCCAGGCCTCATGAATTTAAGCGCCCTACGAGGCTGGCATCCCGTTCCCACACCTTCACCGTTGAAACTGTTAGATGTAGACGTCTCTTCTACTGCAATAGATTCATGTCTCGCACATCTCGCCTGTGGAACTCCCTTCCTTATTCCTGTTTCCCTGACAAATATAATCTTAAACTATTTAAGTTTAACGTCAATCGACATCTCCAGTTACCTTGATCTATCCACTTCCCTTCTCCACATCCTTTCCCCTTTCATTCCTATTTGCTCTCGCTCCAAATCTTCTGTAACTCCCTTGCCTTGATCGATCCACTATCTTTCTCCACATCCTCTCCTTTACCGCTCCTATCTGCTCTTCCTCCAAACCTTCTGTAACCCCTTGCGTGCTAGTGGCTTCCAGCCTTGCTTGGGGTGATAAGCTTAAATACATATATATGTGTATATATATATATATATATATATATATATATATATATATATATATATATATATATATATATATATATATATATATATATATATGTATGTATATGTGTGTGTGCATATATATATATATATATATATATATATATATACACATTCACTTACGTGCTAATACCCTTGGGAAAGGTGTGAATCCTCTTCTTCTCCCTCCAACTATGAGTAAATAGCAGGACAGACTGGGTTCTATAGCCTTGGATGGCAACTGGTCTAGAAGAAGGACAACTCTGAATTCAAAATCTGCGGAGGGTCGTTTGGGGACCTTGTGGCATTCGCTGATGTATTCGTCCCTCCAAAAAGTGTTGATGGCCCTGCACAAAGCCTTCACCACTATAATCAAATTGCACGGCGAATTCGACGGGAGAGTCGATCATATATATATATATATATATATATATATATATATATATATATAGAGAGAGAGAGAGAGAGAGAGAGAGAGAGAGAGAGAGAGAGAGAGAGACAATGGATAAATTGCCGTCTAAATTAAGCAAAAATGAAAATAACCAGGACATCTCATTTTAACCTATATATTTACCAAAATTAGACATAAATATCTCGAAATACTAAAGAGTAAATTCATTCAATAAAATCGTCATTATCAGTCTATATTTCTGAGATGATATATTTTAATTATTGACATTGTTCAGACTGTTATCTTTATTGCCATATATATATATATATATATATATATATATATATATATATATATATATATATATATATATATATATATATATATATATATATATATAAACAGATAAAGAGAGAGAGAGAGAAAGGGTACAATGGTTAAATTGTCGTGTAATTAAAGCAAAAATGAAAATAACACTTACATCTCATTTTGATAAATATACGTACGAATATTACACAAAAAGAACTTGAAATACTAAATAGTAAATTGATTCAATTAAATCGCCATTGGCATCAACTGTGACCTCCAGACTACTTTGAATCTTCAACATCTCTTCTGGACGACCTCCTTCTTTAAGTTGGGGAATGCATCCATAATCTATGCTTTCAGTTCCTCTTTGATGTTACAAGGAGTTTTCTCAGATTCTCTCTCACCTGCGCCTACATATAATATTCACAAGGTTCCCAGTCTGGGGAGTTATCTAGCCAGATGTAAGATATGGTTGTAGAAATTATCTGATATCTATGTTTGGACCCTCTTGCTTGTGTCGCATGGTGCAGAGTCCTGTTGCTAGACATAGAGTCTTCCAGCAGTAATCCTCTTTACCCACGGCAGTATTACCTGCTCAAGACATACATACACAACACACAACGTCTATTTGAGTAAATGTTTTTTTCAGTTTAGTATCCTTCCTTGTCAATGCGCCTTATTATGTCATCACTATTAATACAAATTTCAGACGAAAATTTGGCCAATATCTATGTGTTCACCTACTAAACCACTCGACTATATATCACTATGTGTATTAGTGATATATACCTACATATATATCAATATATATATATATACTTTATATATATATATATATATATATATATATATATATATATATATATATATATATAAAATGTCTCAAAATAATTTTCGGACTTTTTTGTTTACATTTGGATACACATCGGGCAGATATGAATGTATGAGAGAAAATCATGGAGAATTGTAGTTTAAAAACAGTAAAATCGACCTTGCTAACCGAAATGCTCCTCTATGGCCCCAATCGGTAAATGCACGTCTGCTTATACGACGGTTCCGTATAGGATACATGTTCGATTTCTGTCGGAGGACGCATACTTTCTATGAAAATTTCTCGGACATTCAGGCCGGTTAATATTGTTTATTATAAACAGAGCATTTACTTAAATATTTCTATCTATGAAAAGAACGTATAAACATAAAATAAAACTGTCTCAAAATATAAATATATGTAACCAAAATTTGTTTGAAAATAAATAAGCCTCTTTCAGTTTTATTGACTCTGTTAGATTTTTTTCTAAGCTTGACTTCATCAGTCACATTGTTACAAAATGCGTGGGTACTTCATTGGACCTCCTATCAGGTGAGGATACTTGATTTCATTGACTGAATGAGAAAAGTATCACTTGGCGCTAAGGCTACACTTCATTAAGTTTTGAGTTGTCTTAATCAGCTCGTAATTCTTTTTTCAATAATAGAAGACACTAATTTCGACTCCTTTTTTGAAAGCTTAATACGTAATTGCAGAGTCAATCGAGGGAAAATATATAATAAACGAACCATCTGGATAAAAAATAGATTAAAATGTGTTTGTGTGTTTTGCAATTAATCCTGTTCAGTCGAGAAATATTTGTGATGTGAATCAGTTACTTGGCGTCATTGATATGAAGACGGAATTACAGGAGGTGGAAAGTGAAGAAAAATCAAACTCTTATTGTATATGTTTTTCAAGGTTGATCATTTCAAGATGACAGAAAAAAACGAAGATTAATGAAGACAAAAATATCAAAAGAAGCCAAAAAAAAAACAGGCGTCTGAGGATAATGAATGGGAAAGGAACAAGAATAATAATAATAATAATAATAATAATAATAATAATAATAATAATAATAATAATAAAAGGTGAAGTATTTATCATAATGATTGTTAGGCTTCCGGTAAAAGAATTTGGTTCAGCACATCCAAAAGTTCAGACATTTTGAAGACGATTTTGAAGAATTACATCCCCGCCACACACATACAAACACGCAAACGCACGCATGTTAAATACACGTGATAACTTGTTTAACCAACGACAATGAAACATGAAAGTAAATATACCTCCATTTCTTTCTTCTTTTTCTCCTTGTCTAATTCTATGATGAAGCTTTAATAAAAGTTAAACATGACAGATTTATAAACGCGCGCGCGTGTGTGTGTGTGTGTATGTGTGTTAAGATAAAGAACAAATAAGAAACGTTTATAAATCTATCATGTTTCACTATTATAAAGACTTCATCAGAGAATGAGATATGGATAAATAGAAGAGTGACGTTCTGGCATTTTGACGTTTGTGTTGTTTGACATTAATTTGCTAATTGTTTTGTTAAACAAACTTTAGTATAGTTTATGGCGTTCAGATTTATAGGAGAGACGGTGAGGCTCATCCCAGTTTCAATAAATCTATATGCGCATGTGCATTTACTTATTACTGTAAAACAAACTGAAATGCTTAAACTGTTAAAGATACAGAGTGCTCAATGTCACAATATGGAGATTTAAGAAGGCGTAACCGCTTTAAAATGCATTAAGATCTACAACTTATGCATCTTGAGTTTCATCCTGCTACAAATTTCACTATCTGTCTATATTTCAGAGATGAGGTTTTATGTACATTATTTACATTATTCGGACTATTGTCCTCATCTTTGTCGCCATATTTATTACAACGTTTCGGCCGTTGTACGCTCCGGCCTTCTTCAGGTGGTTGCACGAACACAATGGCAAGCCTTACCAGTGAACAAATCAAAGTATTATCGACTGGCTTGGAAACTATCTTGATTTAAATCCAATCGAGAATCTGTTGTCAATCTGCAAGAAAAGACTTTATGGAATGGATATACGTAGTACTAACATGTGCATTGGGTCATGTTTCATTGGGAAAATACGAATCAAAAATAAATAATGACGGAATTATTTGTTTTGTTTCAATTAATTTGCACAATAGTGTATACTTATATTCATATGTTCAATGTACTACGTTAATTTCAGGTTCTAAACGTTGTTTTTATTTAAAATATATACAATAACTTATTAGCTAATAAGAACTATTGTCCTCATCTTTGTCGCCATATTTATTACAACGTTTCGGCTGTTGTACGGTCCGGCCTTCTTCAGGTGGTTGGAATGTCGAACTGAACCCTTTATTTCGCTCACTAGTTTAGACCGTTCTAGTTCCACGTGCCATGTTTTTAATGGATGTCAGTTGTCAATTATCTCCTGTTATTCGCCTCTCCAAGTTCTCCATTGATTTAACTCGTTTTTTTTATTTTACTTTTTTAAGTATTGAACTCACACAATTTCGGTCCTGTCACTGGATCTAACCAACGCCTTTATCCATTTTGCCATGTGTCCTCAAGGACACATAGCACAGTGGATAAAAGAGTTATAGTTCATACAAAAGATTTATATTGCAAATCTAATTTTACCCGACTATTTCAGTAGCAGTCCGCTGGTGTATTATTATGTCACTGTTGACTGTTTTCTGACTTGGTGGAAGTTTTACTCAAGGACACATGGCACACAGGCGTTAGTTAGATCCAGTGACAGGACCCAGAGAGTGTGAGTTCAATACCTGGTTAAAGTGGTGGAGAACTTGGAGAGGGGAATAAACAGGAGATAACTGATAACTGACATCCATTAAACATGGAAAATAAATAAATAAGGATCCATTATACAGTTACTTTGTCGTATACAATAAAAATAAATAAAAATGAATTATACTGCCACAAATAATTATAATAAAATTATTATAAAAATTATAAATATCGTTAATACAATTCACCATTTCTGAACCAATGAGAATCACCCTGACTCTTCTCCTCTAACACACACAAACACCTGACTACCTCACTATCGGTCTGACAGTCAACACTGTTGGTTGACAAAAATTTCGAGTCCTTATTTTTTCCGTCCACAACGGTAACACTTATCTCTTAAATCTCACAACCGAAATTCGAGGTAAGAAAACACCAGACAATTCTTTTTTTTTCTCCAACTAAATTATCTGGGGACACACTATACACATTGTATAAAAAAGACGTATAAGAAAGGCTATATACCATTTACTCAATATTACTCTTTCTTGAATCTGTAATACCACATTCCCCTGTCAACCATATAAAAAATAATACTTGTTTTATTATTTCCAGGTCTTGCTGTTTCTCATGTTTTAAAGAGTATTTTTGTGTATATAAATGTTAAGGGGTTCATAATTATTTACCCAGACTTATGACCCCCCCCCTCCCTACAATAGGTCAGAATTTAGAGAGAAACATGATTCAGTGCTGTTTACAAAAGAACAGTTATTACACGCACGACGGAACATTTTACGTTTGGACTTTCTTTTCCGTGAACTTTAAAAGAGGTATCCATTAAGTTTATCAATAAAATATTTTTTTTGTATTTCAAATGCCAAACAAATATTTCGTAAACATGTACACGCTTATTTAAGATTAAGAATCTTAATGTATTTTTCTCGTGCAAATGTGAATTCCATTCATGCAACTACACGCGTTTTCCAAATGTATCGTCTAAATCTATCAATTTGGATATAGACTTTCTATTCCATTTTTTACTGCTATTAAGAACATCTTATTTTTTTAAACACGCGTTTATCACGTATTGCTTACAACAGGGAAGAACACGTGAACCTTCGCTAACAATTCGGTTATCTAGGGTTTTCTTTGACACGTAAATAAAGGACATGTGGAGAATTCGAAACTCACAGGACGTATTGGAGAGGTTATTTGAGCTGTTAATTTCCTCCCAAAATTTTACCTTTACTCGTTATTCTGTCTCAGGATCCAAAAGAAGATTCCCCCAAATTCCTTGCTCAATTCCTGGAATCAAAATCGTAATCATTCTTTTTTTTGGGGGGGGGGTGCACAATATAATTGAAATGATGTTGCTACCTTGGAAACGGAGATGATACCAATGTTGTTATTACTGTTGCCACCAAAAATCTAACCAGGGCTTTGATAACTGAGGTCATATCGAAAGGTCAATCAGTTGCAACAAGGTGACACTTTGGATCTTGCTGATTGTAAATGTTAGACACAAGATAGACCAGTATATATCGTGGGTTGAGACAGAAGATAATTATTTTTCCTCAAAGATTAGCCTTCGGAAAAATGAAAAAGGATGAACCAACCCCTAATCTGCACAAGTACTTCGTAATATGGGGCGTGGTCGAGTCGTTTGCATTCAAACCATTTTACCCGGCTTCGAATATGACTATGGCCGATTTATGAGGAAGGTGACTTTTTGCTGTTATCGGTCTTGGAATGCTGGGTTAGTAGACAAATATATATATATATAAAGTCTTTGGTATCGACGTATCGCTGTATGACTTATTACTGATTTTACGTGCTTGTTACTGTGACTCTTGTGCTACCCTCCACTATTACTACTCAACCGACTCAACCATCTATTACTACTGTCCGACTTAACTCAACGTACTGCCGGGTATTCACTGGCAGTAGTATATGTATATCTTGGGTGAGTCCATTTGTGTAAAAAGGGGAGACCCCTCAATAGTTACAAGGGCCACAAAACTTTAACGAATTTTTCCATAAGGTCTGACAGGTTCATATGTATGTCGTTTTCAGTTGGCCTTTAGTGCTGTTGTCAATAGTTGTGTGTATGTCTTGTTTTTTTTTTTACATTAATTTTGTTAATGCAAAATATTAAGGAACTAGCAGTATAAGCCGTCTTCGACCGGGTCTTTCATTACTGGGAATTTATGACGTTCAGTTGGAGCAGTTTAACTTTAAAGTCAGCCCACCCGAAAATCAATATTAGTAAAAAAAAACAATTGCGGGCAACTGAGGCACATCCCTAAATGGGAGGTAACAATTTGAATGAGGTGGGGCTCAAAAAAGCCGTTTTTGCGTTCTCATTCTTACAAAGAAGGAACCTCTTTCATGGACCGTCATAATAATACTATACCATCATTTTTATTTATAATATAATATTTTTATTCTAGCAATCTTTTGCGTTAGATTTATACTCTCTAAATTGATTGTACTCTGTTTTTCACAGACATTAAATTTTGCCTTTGATTTTGCGCAAAGTGTAAAAAATCAGTTTTTTTTCGATTTTTCACCTTCAAGGTTGTAAGTTTTTTCAGCCAACTTGGACTCAAAACCAGCACTGAAGAACTATCTATCAAACAAAAACAAGTTATCGAAATCGGATGAAAACTGTGGAAACACATAAACAACAACCGATCAAGCACACACACAGACACACACATTTTGATAATTATAGATATAGATACTTCGCTAATTCACCGAGGCAGATCCTTAATTATTTTGAACCCAACAGAGGCTCAATTGTCACCTTCATTTTCAAAACAGTACTAGTTCTTTCACAGAATCGAGATACGTTCAATCTATTTACGTTGTTGTTGTTGTTTTCCTTCTTCAGGACGTTGGCGATCAGCTCTCCACAATTTCTTGTTCTCTGTAGCTTTTGGTATATTTTATGTTTTTGCTATATATGCTAATCCCTGTGCTACTAAATATCTACACAAGCTCATTAGGTACGTTATGCGCTGCCTTCCTCTGTGCTGCTTGCCTTCAATATGTCCTGTGAGTGTCAAATTTTCCAAGCACACTTTCCTCATTATATTCGCAAGATATGCGGGAAAATGGGGAAAAAAAGCAGACGAAGTTCTAAAAAAATAAGAGAGGAAAAATTGCTTGTATTACGAGAATTGAAGTTGGCGTTTAACATGGTAGTTGTTGCAACTTTATCATTATTGCAATCTTCACTCTTTAATCAGCGCCGATGTCTTACTGACTTTCGTTCACTTCCTCTGTACGTTACCTGTTGGCTTTTTACACTCTTTTTTTTTTGTAATTACTTCTTAATCTCGTCTCCTGAACTTAGTCGGTCGTTTTTTTTATTCCCAAACACCAGGAAAAAGCAATCTCTGCAGGCAACCAAATCCGACGGTTAATCAATTCCCTTGTTCTTTACCTGTCAGCCCGTCCTTCCTCCCGCTCCTTTCAACCAGAGATGGCGCCTTGGCATCGCCGCCACTCCTACCAAACACTTCCTACAGATCTCAATTTGTCTTTTTCTACCACTGACCCATTGAAAAAAATTAAGAAGCAATACGAAATATGGATAGAGACAGCATTACTCAGGCAAAGAGGGCGGGAAAATTACAAAAAAAAAAGCGGCAAATTATAAATGTGCGCCAAACGCTGTCTGGCATTTTTGACATGTTATACATCTTTATTACAAATACAGTTACAACCTAATATTTGATCATTTTCAGTCATGGAAAACAGTACATATATAAAAGTACTTGTCTACGTTGCTATATGGTAATGATAATTTTAGCTGTTTCCTTATAAGGAAACAATTATTATTCATTGACCGAGCAGCCATTGACAGAACTATAACAGAGAGACTTGAGAAATCTGTTTTCCTGATAGATTGGTTTAACTCATTACCTGCCATGAGGCCCATTTGGGCATCTGTTAAAATTAAACTCACTACATGTTATTCCTTGTATTTACATTGAATTGCTTACATACATTGCATTTGCAGAGGTATATTTTACAACACTTAGCCTTTAAAGTTTTTTTTATTAGCCGTAAGAAGACACTTTCTGTTGTAATTTTACATTTCACGAGTAGAAACGTAATGACTATTTTGAAAAATATTTTTTATTATTTTTAATCAATATTATTTTTTGATGTTTTAGATACATATATATTTGATGTTCTAGTTTCTATAAAAACGACAATGGTAATTACTGAAATTAAACATAAGGAATAAATAAAGTCCTAAGACACCTGTCTGGGCCAAAAATGCGCATTAAAATAATTGGCAGTTAATGGGTTAATCTATGAGGAAAATAGATTTTCATGTCGCCCTTTTATAGCTCTTACCAGTAGTGAGAAGAGTTTCCTTCTTAGCCTTCTATTTGAAGTCGTGTGGAATGTTCAATATCTTGATTATGACATTATTTTCCTTCGAGTTGCAAGTGAATACTAGTTTAGCTGTTGCTGCTGTTGAAAAGCTTCAAGAGATGTGGTTTCTGTTATCTTATACTGTTCTTTTTTCATTATCCAACACAAACCTACAATGTTTGAAGAAGGATGCCTTTCGCCACTATTCACAGGCATCACGCGCTCAAAGCCATTTTTAACCACTGATCTTAGTTGTATGCAGGTGAAAGTTCACATATTTATTTCTGAACGGAATTGATGACATGCATGGCATTCACACGCAAGTCTCAATCTGATAAGGTTATTTAAGAACATAACTGGTGTATTCGGGTTAACATTTTGGCTTTGTAGCAACGTGCGGTGTCGGGGGAAACTACCTCTAACACAGCCTATTCTATGTGCAATTTCTGTATCAGCTATATTTACATTATTCGGACTATTGACCTCATCTTTGTCGCCATATTTATTACAACGGTTCGGCCGTTGTACGCTCTGGCCTTCTTCAGGTGGTTGGGATGTCGAACTGAACACTTTATTTCGCTCACTGTGGTAGACTGTTCTAGTTCCACACTGCCATGTTTTTAATGGATGTCAGTTATCAGTTATCTCCTGTTAATTTCCATGTCCAATTTTTCCACTGCCTTAACTGGGTATTGAACTCACACTCTTTCGGTCCTGTCACTAGATCTAACTGACTGGCATCCATTAAAAACATGGCACGTGGAACTTCAACAGTCTACACCAGTGAGCGAAATAAAGGGTTCAGTTCGATCTTTTAATGTAGCTTGACTGTTCGTTTTTGGTTAGAGAAGCAGAGATAGATTGGAACTTGGATTTGACTTCGACCCGCCTGTTTCTCTTTTTCGATTTTTATAAAATATTTTTCCTCATCTTCATCCTCCCTACCGTATCTTTAAAGAGGAGGACCGGGATGGGAGTATATATCTTCCATCTCTATTTCTTCGTATTTTTCTGCTCTGCGTCGAGGTCCTCATGTTGCTGCTCCTGCTGGTTCTCCTGTTCCAGGTGAGGCCTCTTCTGCTGCTCACTTTAACGGCTGTTGCTGCTGATTGTTTCTCTGCTGCTTCTTCGGCGTTGGCTTTTTTTGCTTCTTTTGTAACATCGGAGAGCCGAGTTCGAATTCACTTACGCGCTAATATCATTGGGAAAAGTATGAATCCTCTTCTTCTTCATCTCCCATCTATGGATAAATATCAGGACAGACCAGATTCTATATACTTAGATGACAACTTATCTACCGCAGAAAGAAATGGCAACCTTCTGCGGGAAATATCTGCATCGTCAGTCATGCATCGAAAGATAAATGATCGCGTAAGCGTGTTTCACGCAATGCACACAACTGACAGAGAAAAATAAACTAAAATATAAAAACATGTCAAACAGTAAAAGAAAACAGATGTTAGCTAAAGTAAGAATGAAACAAGATAGAAACAAGAATCTCACTCAATAACGGAAAGGGAGGGGTAAAATAAATATGGACGCCGATATGAAAAAATGCGTCCAAATATAAGCTGAGGAGTTGGGAATCAGTACTTGGATCAGAACAAAAAAGAAACCGGGAACAGGTCGGGACACTTACTCATATTAACAAGGTAATCAAAGAGAGTCTTAATTAACAAGGTGGGGGCCACAGGAAACAGCCTCATTGTGAGAGGACTTAAAAAAGGAACTCAAAAGTAGCCCTTATCACATGAACTAAGCTCGCTACATTCACCCTGGCTGTCGAAACTAAACATTTTCTATCAGTTCTGATCTTTATCTTCAGTTGATTCCGAAATAAGCTGAGCAGAGCCTGATGAGATTAGCGTTCGTATCTCAAGATTTGCGTCGTCCAGATCCTCATTCTTGATACTGCTAGCAGTGTTAGAAACATCATTCGTTTCACCCCAGAATACGAGGGCGACACATTATCGTACGCGTTTGCGAGAACTATGAGCATGAGATTTTCGGGACAGATACGAGCCGTCAACACGCCGACATAATCCTAGAAATGGCGCACCAGCGGACAATGGTAAAAGGCATGCGAAGGTCACGCCGATGACAGTCGGGCAAATCCATCGAGCCCCATCTGAAGACAATGTCATTGAAAGATAGCCCGTTTCGAATCAGTCGCCAGGTAAACAAAAACTCAGAGTTACTGAGGTAATTCGCCGCTGGCTCCTAAGGCCAGAAACAGCACAACTCGATCGCCGTCAACAGAGTGGATCCTTCGCTAACACTCCACTAATTCACGACAAAAGTCACAGTGAAATGTCAATGGACCGTGGAACGACCCTCACGGTCGCTCGATAGTCTTTGAGGAAACTCGACTGTTTCCGGGGTCTACGACGGCACTGAACCCTAGAAACGGGAGAGTTGATGCTAGGGTCAGGAAAAATGTCCTTAACACTCCACTCCAAAATCGAGTCTTCTATCAAAGCGCGGCGTACATAAGCTAACCTTGATGAGTGTGAGTGGTTCACCAAGTGTGGCAATCCCAACCCCACCATTAAATTGGACGATTGACACAGACTTCTCATCGGACATTCTGCTTGCGACCACTCCTCAAGAGGGTCGACAACAAGCGCTCGATCACCTCCCTATGGTCCTTGCAAGAACAAATACAGACAACCGGTAAAGGATGAGAGGAAAGACGTAAGTGGCATACGCCTGATCTCTAACTTTTAAGGACAACCGCCTTCGAAGTCACGTCCGGACTGAGGCTCCGAACGTTGCTTGTTCTTCTCACCAATCCTTCACTAGCTGAACCACAATCCAAGAATGCAGACGGGTCCATTAGTCTAACTAAAGCGCTCCGAAAAGGTCGTCCCCTTTACAGACACATAACTGCAAGCCAGAAGACGTGTTAGGTTTAATCTTAGCCCCGTGACCATTTCGTACCGTTCAAATGCATTCTGTACAACCAGAATGTAGCTACGGCACGACACGAAAATGGATACATCATCAGCGTAGACTGAAAACCTCGCTCGAGCACAACCAGCGATAGCAATTCTACGTAGATCTTGACTGCTCGCCCCGTCCCTCCGCTGGCGATGTAGAGGTTCCAACGCCAAAGCGTAAAGAAGGGGCGATAGTCGGCAACGCTACCGAGACGACGCAAAAGCGTGCGACCGCTTTCCGTTCATCTGTATCACAACACTGGTTGAGAGATACAGGAGGCTAATCCACCTGCAGAAATCGGGTTTGAATCCGACGGCCAACGGGGCAGTTGCCAGGTACCAATGGTCAACCCTATCAAATGCCTTCGACTGGTCCAAATTGATCAGCGCGGCTTTCTCGTCGTCTTTTACACTCTCTACGATCATGCGGATCGATTGCAGGTTTTGCTCTGAATTTTTCGGCGCTTCACCACACAGGTCTGCTCAGGTTCCAACAGAATCTCAGCAACTGACTGTAAACGCTTGGTCAGAATCTTAGCAAAAATCATTAACTCTATGTTTAGCAAAGTGACGGGCCTGTAATCATCTAATGCCCACCCTCTATCCTTTCTCTTTTTCAACATCATGATCACAGGTTTGTTGGTTCAGTTGAGGATATCCCCCCAGTTGTTGAAGACGACAGTCAAAAGATGTGCAATAACTTCAACTACAATTCATATGGTAAACCATCAAGTCCCGGAAACTTAACACTGCCGACCCTCTTTATGTCAGGTAAACATCGCACTCGGTAATCTCAACCTCACAGTTACCTGCTTCAGTCGGCGAAAGCCAAGTAGATGCGAAAATCTTCGAATATGTCATCGGTCCACCTCAAATTATGCCCCTCCGGTATAGATCTGAACCTCGACGTATCTCTTACTTGCGCAATACTGCATCCACGTTCACGGCTTCGTTAGACATCTTGTTTAACCTATGCCTAACTACATGACACTGGTAGCGCTCGCTAGCCGAGAACTCCAGTGCCTGCCGAGCTAAATATATCTGTAGGGAATCGTCCTCCGAGCCTTCAAATTTTACCTTTATATAGTGCAAACCGCTGGCTATATCCGGTGGTGAACGATTCAATTCTATCTTTAAACCTCTCCTAACTAGTTCCCGCTGAACTAGCTTAATGTGCTGTTGCCAGAAGTCCCGCGTGTCCTGTAAAGAAACATTTGATTTACAGTGTCCAGCCATTCTAGGCCTAGCATCTAACTATCCCTGCACAGAAGAATCTATGGTCCGAATAGCCTAACCAGTAGAAAATGGGACAAACTAGTAAGTCTATATCGGCGTTTTTCACTAACATTCTATCCAGGTAACTGGCTACACGGCTAAACGACCACTTAAATCTCCACGTCCGCATATTCCGCCCAGGGTAATCGACCAGATATCTATCGACGAGACCAAACTCGCCATACAGGCTACGATCGTCCGATTCTCACTAGCTCCTTGACCCCTCTCTATGTCGAGGTTCAGGATGGTATTCCAGTTACCACGACGAATCCACCAGGAACGGTCCTAACTGACGCAAAAATGAGAGACGATTCCTGTGAACGTTGGGGGCATAAACCGCAGCGACGCGAAATAAACTATTGTTCATTGGCTACGATCAACCGGCCCCGGCATTGATATGGACCAAGGTACATTTAACCAGCAAGGTAACACTGCTGGCCATATGCTGAATAGACAACATAGTCTCTAGACAGCACACGGACATCAACCCCGTAAAGTGTTTCCTTGATCGCAACCACATCTACATTCAGGGACTGATCACGAAACAGGTAGGCAGCCCTACTCCAATCCCTCAAGCCCCTCGCATTCAAATTAGCTGTCTTGAGAAACATTTTCAAGTGTTGTTCCCCTAGTCACAGACAGGATGAAAATCTGGGGGCGAAAGAACCCCGACGGATTCCTTATATGAGGAGGGATGAAGGATAATTCCCTGCGCATAACTTTTGTAAATTTTAAAATCAGAACTTGCCATCTCTACCATTCTGATACCGGAAAAGGTGTCTTTTGCTTCAGAGAGGTGGTCCAAAACTTTAACGTCCCTGCCTGTGTCCCTGATCCAAATTGTTACCCCTAGAGAATTGCGGAAATTCATGGGGTCTTTCACCGACTTTTCATTGATGAAAGATACTGTGGGATTCACGCTACCCCACCTTCATTTTGACGCACGCGCGACATTTTCACCCCTTCCTCTCACTTTCGGCCGGTTATAGTAGTAAACCGTTGCCTTAGCCGAAGATGAGGAAGAATTTATTTTTCGCGCGCTTTTGCGCTGACGTCACGGCAAATTTGGCTTTTCAAAATTAGTCGCCCCCGTGGTCTTCTGACCATCGGCTGGGCTGGCTCAATTGTCTCTCGCCAGTAACCACATATATACTGACAGAGACATTTTATTCGGCAAAACCTTGCCTAGACCTCATGGCTCGTCTCGGTATCTTAATACATACGACACGGTCGTCACCTTCATGACAGAAGCTAACATCTACCGAGCTCCCAATTCCAGGAACTTTCAAAAAACTTCCAACCTGATGAACGAGCATTTTTCATATTCTTCGAACTGTACTTTCTGAACCAGTTACTTTAAAAAGAATTACATACACTCACAATTATAAACTCTCGCAGTGAGTATTTTTTCCTTGCCGTAAGTTCATTATGCATTACAACTGACTTTCTGAACCTTTCTTCTCGAAGAACTCCTTCCCGCCATAGCCATCTTGGATTTAAATTTTGGCGCGAAATTTTATCTTTTCCAGTACATTTACTGAAGGTCTTCACAGAAGACACTACTTGTTAAACTCTAATAAAATTTATGTTTGTTCTTAACCTTTCGTTTTTTTGCCTGTCTACTTCTTTTCACTTTGTACGTTTGTACGGTGGAAAGAGCACGTCTTTATATTTCCTTTTTTTTTTACTTTGCTTGTGGATTCGGTAGTGGAGTGTGTAGTGTCTGGCACAAGGTCATTTCGTAATCCAGCGCTGCAACCCTATCGTGGTCCGCAACAATAACTTAAAAAGGAGTTTGAAGAGAGAATTTTAGGTGAAGAATGATCTTACCCCAAGACATTCTTGTCTTTATGGCATGATTTTTCCACTCTAGGATTTTTTTTTCTTTTGGGCGGTGTTGGTAGTGAGGGTGTTGGTGGTGGAAGACTAAACTATAGAAAGGGAAGAAGGTAGGTTCCTTGAGGTTCACAAATAAAAACAAAAGAACGAACAAGAATTCTTGTACGTAAAACAAAATAAGAAGAGAAAATCCAATAATAATGACGAACATAAACAAAATTAAACACTTACTTCGAACAATAAACCGCTAAATCAACCGACGTAAAGCGGTCCCAGCTAGAAGTAAACTAAACTGTTGGGTTTAATTTCCCTGTATATATACTGTCATCTATGTTGCCTGAAAGTGCTAGAAATTCTTGAAACTTTTAGAAACTTCTCCAAACCTCTTGAAATTTCTAGAAAGTTCTAGAAAATTATACTTCCGTAATTCATCACTGAATCTGTCTGGAATGTAATGCAAAATAAGTTAGTTTCAAAACATCGATGGTCCTTTTACAAAACAAAGTTTGAAGGGAATAATAGTTATTTCCTTTGCTTTCGAGACATAAAATTCGAAAATAAAACTTATTCACCAAAGACAAAAAAGGTATTTTTTTACACCGTGTTATTCTGACTTGAAATATGCCTTATATGTTGTTTAAATTTAACCAGTTTTGAAGTAACAGATATTATCCGGATTTCCAATTTACATCCTTATATTTCAATGAATATGTAAAATTCTTGTTCTGTGATCTTCTTCTCAAGAGGAGTATTTTTTTTTTGTAATCTCTCGGAAATTGCTTGTATTTCGAGAGCTGAAGATGGTGTTTGACATGACAATTATTATAGCTTTATCATTATTAGAATCTTCACTCTTTAATCAGCGCCTGCGTCTCACTGGATTTCGTTCACTTCCTCTGTGCTTTGTCGATTGGCTTTTTCGTTCTGTTTTTTTTTGTTTTGTTTTTTTGCAATTAGTTCTTAACTTCTCCTGAACTTAGTTTTCGGTGGTTTTCATTCAAAAACACCAGGAAAAAGCAATCTCTGCAGGCAACGGTTAATCAATTCCCTTCTTATTTACCTGTCAGTCTGTACCTTTCTGAAAATAGACTAAAATCGTGTATGTATGTATGTATATATATATATATATATATATATATATATATATATATATATATATATATATATATATCTCACAGTTTGTTCATATCCATCTATCTATATATCTATCTATGTGTCTTCTCATATTTATATCAGTTTGTTCCTATCTAAGTCTGTTAATATCTATCCATATATATATATATATATATATATATATATATATATGTATATATATATATATATATATATATATATATATATATATATATATGTATATATCTTTGTCTGTTCATATCTGTCTATGTATCTCAGTATGTTCATATCTATCTCAGTATGTTGATATCTGTCTATATATCTATCACACTATGTATGTATGTATGTATGTACGTAATCTGACTTTTTTAAATTATTTCAGGCCAAGCAAGGCGATAGTGCCACTAAGACGCAACCGGTTCCTGGGTGTGAAATAAAATGACTAAAACGAGGATAAAGGACAATAAAAGAACAGGTTTCACGTTGTGATTGACGTTGCATTTAATTTTTTGAAGATGGCAGGTGACAGGGAATTAAGAAATTGGCAGAGAGTTCCAAAG
>OZ038490.1:97748585-97796085 GCA_964036315.1 Acanthosepion esculentum | reverse complement strand
CTATGTGCAAATAAGGACCCCCCCCCCCAAAAAAAAAACACTGTGGACGTAAAAAAATGTATTTTTATAGTAAAAAATAACAGTAAGAATTTTTTATATTAAAAAGGACCAGCGATACGTATATCTTTAATTGAATGCATACAATTGCGTTCAAATGATATGGATTTCAGCATTAAATAGCACAGAGGTTGATATGCCGCTAAACAACATCAACCAAGCAACTAAACACCCAACATGAAAGAAGTGTTCCATTACATTAATCCATATAATAGCCGACAATTTCTTAAAGAAATCAAACAGTATTTCAAGATATAACTTTGAAACAACGTAAAACACACATATTACCGCCTCTAGTAATTATGTCCATGGAAACACGTATATGCACAAAATCTGAGTATCGTCTACCATGTATTCAACTGTGAAAGCAGAATGACATATATCCTATTTTTATTAATTCAAAGCTCCTAAGAATATGAAATTCAACATTAAATGACCCATGAGTAGTTGATATGCCGTTAAACAAATCAATCAATCAATGACCATGGAACGGTGTAGAGAATCAGTGTATGAACGATTTAAAAGGTAAAAGCCTAGATCAAGTGAAGTTCGAAGTTTGTGAACAAGAGAGAATATGAAATATCGATCTCGCTTGAATGCAGAGAGACCGTATCATCTTCAGTAAATGAGTAAAGATGTTCGAAACTAAAGAAATAAAAAAATGTTTGAAGGATTGATTTGTTTTTTACGGTTTATCAATCTTTTGTAGGTTATTTAAAGCCAGAAACTATATTTTTTAATTTCAAGATTTGTTGGGAGATAATAATGGTTAACTGATTCAGATCCAAATTATTAACCCACAGCTGGGGGACAGGTGAGTTCATGCCTTTCCCATGTGTATTTACGCGTAAATGAATATAATGAACTAGACCGGAATTGGAACCGATTAACATTTCCAAGCTCTTATCAATTATACCACCTGCGCATATAAGCTTACGGCACCTAGAATTCCACAGCGGTCACCCATCTCGGTACTGACCAGGCTGGACGTTGGTTAACATCGGTTATCGTTCGAGAAACCGATGTTTCAACGTGGTATGTTACAATAAGATCACAGTAGAATGTGAATAGTATGGGAGGGAAAAAAACAGATTTGTTAAAAATAATACAAATGTAAATAACTGATTTGATATTGGTCCCATGAATTTAAGATGCGCTCACTGTAGATTATTTCGTTCAGAAAACATAGCATCAGTTATTGCCAAAATAGAAAAGGGGAAATTGCACAGCTGCTGCCGTTCTCACAAAGTCTTCGTACCTGTCTTGAAGGAAACACTGACGAAAACGTTCATTTCAAAGACAATATCCGCAGCTACCAAAATGCATTCTCGTTTATTGCATTTGAAGTAAATATACATGCACCAAATTTAAGGCCTGTCTGCTGAAAGAAATATCAAGCATATTTCTAAACAATAAATCTTCATCCAGAAACGAAACAACCGTAATATGGACAATTCTTTACTGCTGGCACTTTAATGTCAAGACTAGAGCTGCCACAATGCAATATCGACCAAATATCCTAGAAACTACAAATATAACTACTTTGCGCTTTTTTCTATAAATATTTTACGGTTGATAATTTTTTCTCTTTAGCACCTCGACTTCGGCATGCTTGCGTACTACTAGATTGGCAGTTAGGTTTTATCATCTGTTGAAATTGTTCTATTTAACCGTAATTTCTATTCTGATAGTATTTTTATTCTCTCGCACTTCTTGCATTATTATCAACTTTTTTTATGTGACAGGTCATTTCAGTACATAAGGGATCATGGCTCTCCACTATCCCTTGCAGCTATCAAAAAGGTCCTTCCTTCTGCATCCTCCCCCAGACCACGTTCTGTCATCCACTTGCTTAAGTCCGCTAAGTATGTCACGCGTTGTTTTCCCTTGTCTCTCTTTCCCTCTATTCGACCCGTGCGTATCAGATACTCCAGGTCCGACTTCCTCAATATGTGTCCCCAAAACTTCAGCAGTTTCTTCCTGATATTAAGTATAATACTGTTAAGTACAATTTTCAAAAATTCAAATGCAATGTTAATCGTCATATTCTGTCTTTTTGAATGCTGTTATTTAACTACCCTTTTGAATCAGAAATGTTTGCGTAGCTTCTTTCACATTCAGTAACCCCTTGAATCTCGTTGCCTTTATCCCTTTGCCTACGGTGAAATGATAAAAAACATATAGCGTCCTCAACAATAGCAAGCTTTATTTTCAGCTGCAGAAAAATTTACACGAGATAGAAAAGAAAGAACTAGACGGTAACCCTTAAAAATGAAGTAGATTCAGAAATAAATTTATTATCATAGATGTATTTTTTTAAGCGTTTCACCCCAAGCAAGGCGAGAAGCCACTAGCACGCAAAGGGTTACAGAGAGTTGGAGCGAGAGCAAATAGGAGTGATAGAGGAAAGGATGAAGAGAAGGATCAGGGCATCTGGAGACGTCGATTGACATTACATTTGAATAGTTGGAGATTATGGCTATCAGGGAATCAGGAAGAGGGGAGTTCCACAGGCGAGAGGTGCGAGACATGAAGCTATTGGAGAAGAAGAGACGGCTACATTTAACAGTTTCGACAGTGAAAGGGTGTGAAGGAGATGCCAGCCTAGTAGAATGCTTAAATTCATGAAGTTTGGGAACCCGCGAAAGCAGCTCCTCGGAGCAGTTACCGTGAAAGTATTTGTAAAAAAGACAGAGGGAGGCGATGGCACGTCTGTGAGAGAGCGACTGCAGACGACATGTCAGATCAGCGCCATTTGCGTTATGTTCATAAATTTATCATCACAGGTGTTCGTAATATTTGTTTCACTGTTCAACACAAATTTGTAAGCGTGGTAACAAGGAGGCAGTTGCTTTGGGTATAGTGTCAAGACGAATTTCATTCCAAGCTTCATTCAAGTTCCACTTCAATGAGTCAATATCGACGAGGTCACGACGACGGTTTCCAAAGTGATATAGGCGTATACGCCAGATACAGTAATCCATAACATTTAGATCTAGGTTTTTAGAGGACCGCTGGGATGGATCAATTAGAGTTGGTGTATTATTTTCCTTTGCCTCCTTCGTATACGAAAAACAAGATTCTTCTTGAAACGTTATCCATTATCTTAGTTTCCGAACATAAACAGAGCAGATACTGCACGGACTCCGCCCTTTGTAACGGGCTCTAAATTTTATTCCACATTTAACTATGAATCATTTAACTACGAATCATGCATGACACATTCATGCACAAACTGAACAATCATCGTAAAGTTGTAAGCGTAGTAAACAGGAAGACAGTAGAATTGCGGATAGTGTCAAGGGAAATTTCACTCTAAGCATCAGTTACCTTCCACTTCAAAGAATCAATATCGGCGTTGTCATGATGAGCGTTTTGCGAGTGATTTAGGGGTATACTCCAAATGCAGTAACATTTAGATCTAGTTTTTTAGCGGGATATTGAGATGGACCAATACTGGTGTATTTTCACGATGAATAAATTTGCCGCTTTTTTTTTTTTTTACTTGGCATTCTGTATTATTTATCTTTGCCTCCTTAGAATACGAAAAAAAGACTCTTCTTGTCATGTTAACCATTATCTTAAGTTACCAACATCAATAGATCAGATACAACGCCGGCCCCACCTTTTGTTCCGGTCTCTAAGTATTATTCCACATTTTGCGTAATTTGCATTTATGTAAAATCTGTTATATTACTTTTATAAATATCACAAAATACAAATAATAACCAAAGAAATCATTTTATTTATATTCAAAAATTGTATATATATATATATATTTATATATATATATATATATATATATCGTAGAGCAAACCTAGTTAAACCTAGAGAGCCAGAAAAACCTACCAAGGTTTCACCTAAGCGGATCGTATGGGAAGGTTGGCTAAATAGGTAAGAAAAAGGAACGGTATACTTATAGTCAATAAACAGAAGACCAAAACCACGCTAAAACTTAAGGAAAGAAATTTAACTATGGATCATTTAACTACAAATCATGCATGAAACATTCATGCACAGACTGAGCAATCATCGTAGATGCTCGAAATGTTTGCCTGAAAGTTCAACACAAAGCTGTAAGCGTAGTAAACAAGAAGGCAGTAGAATTGCGGATAGTGTCATGTGGAATTTCCTTCCGAGCCTCTGTTAAGTTTCACTTCAATGAATCGATATCGACGATGTCACAACGACGGTGTTGCAAGTGAGTTAAGAGTATACTCCTCATACAGAAATCCATAACATTCAGATCTGGGATTTTAGAACACCGCTCAGATGGACCAGTTAGAGCCGGTGTATTTTCCCGAAGAATAAATTTGCCGCTTTTTTTACTGGGTACTCTGCATGTCGAAAAAGAAAATGTAAAAAAAAGATAGAAGTAATGGGACAATATATTTTAAAACTTGGTATGATATCTAAAGTTTTAATGAAATTGCAATCGTTTTGTTGTTGGATATTTCATTATTTCTTGATTTTCTCTTTATGTTACATGTACTATCCATTTTAGTTGTTGCTGCTGCTGACATTCTTCAAGTGATGGAGGTGTTATTTAGTAAAGTTCTTCATTTGCGATTCTGTTGCGCCAGTCTACATGCTCCAACGAAGGACAGTAATCTTCAACATTCACCGGGTACATTCGGTTGAAGCTATTTTGTTAAGAAAAATCGGTTCGTGTCTAGAGAGTAAAGCAAAAATATTTTTTAAAAATAAATTAATCCCAAGCAAGGCGATAATGCGACTAAGACGCAAGGAGCTACTGGGAGTGAAAAACCTTAGAAGGAACTCAAAACCCAGTCCTAAAAAGAAAACAAGGAATATATCTTTACTCCTGTTTCCATGGTGATTTTTTAAGCATAGCTTAGATGTGGCACAAGGTTGAAAGTATGGATCAACCACTGAGGATTGAAATCATCGCTCAGTAATTATTCTAGGGAAACAAAATTGCTCACCATTACGCTACATCGAGTTATATGTTATGATATATAACATAGGGATACTCGTCAAGGATTAATAAGTGTATTTTGTTTTCAAAAAAATAAAACAAATACACATATTTCTATATAAAAATATAAGAGACACTTTTTTTATTTCCCAAAATAAATGTATCATTATTTAACGAGTAACGCGTACTTTTGAGATCTTCTCATTTCTCCTCGTTCGATGTTGATATGATTTTATTTTATTTTATTTTTTTACTTTTGCACCAAACGCAAACGCATAAAACCGTATCATCATTATCGGAGACACCCCACCATGTTGTAAAATCTGGACGGAAAAAGCGAAAAGAAAAAGAAAGAAAATAACACCTCAGTTAAGGAAATAGTATAAAAAATACAGAAGGAAAAAATCAGAGCAGATTGATTGTTGCTAACGGTAGTTTTATACGAAAAGAATAAAACTAGCGTTGGCAACAATCAAGCAGAGTATAACATAATGATAAAAGGGGTAACAATGAGAAACTAAATCAAGGAAAACAAAATGGCAGATTTGAACGCCCTATCAAGAATGTTGAAAACATTCTCTATCGTATCCTAAAAAGTTTAAAACTTCAAAAATTTCTATAACCTGAAATTCGTATCTCATCCAAACAAATCCATTACGAAATATTACATAAAAGCGAAAACAGAATACCGTCCAGGGTTTGAAGATAAACTTACATCCGGCAGTTAGGCTGATCGTGAGGTTTTGATGAGCGTGAGACCACCTCTTTTTTGCTGTTGTTTTCAGGTCCAACCTAACCCGGGATGGTAAAATCAGTTAGCGACCCAGGTAATATTTAACCCTTAAACTGGGGTCAATACATGCTGAAAGTATAAAAAAAATTTATAGTCAAAATTCTGGCAATACATTTTCACAGTAAAAAAGAAATTCCAACAATACATTTCTAAAAGGAAAAAACAAATATCAAAATAGGTTTTTGTCAAAGAAATTACTAATGCTCCCAAGGTAATTAAATTTCGGCATTAAATGATTCGTATAGGAGTTGATATGTCGCTGAACAAATAACAAACACAGAGAGAATTAAAGAAGGGATCGTTTATGTACAAATAAAGAAGATACTCCTTTATGAATGTGCGGTTGATGTAATGATAGCGTCAATGAATAAGAACTCGGTACGGTTGACTTCGAATTCAAGTCGGGTTGGCTGCATTTATTAACGCATAAATAAACTTGCGAAAGGTATTCATCCATCAGAAATTTTGTCTGGAAAAATCATTGTTATTCTTAAAAGATCTGAATGCAATATTCACACACAAAAAATATTCTTACAAACTCAAATATGTTTCAGTTTTAAAATATAACTTCTTCAGTTTCAAATAATGCACAAAGGCTTTATAAAAAGTCAAAGAGTTTTTAGAGTAGGCAGAAATGTAGAACATCAAATCAAAAGAGGAAATGACAAAATCAAACACAGCGCGCAAGGGCTCTGCGCAATCTTCCGGGTTTCAAATATACTTGAAATTTTCATTTTAATAAAAATATAACCAATATATTCAGCTCCCGCCAGTAAATAAACACCGGCCTCTGGAGCTTACACGAGATCATAAACACCATTCATTCAACTCGGTTGAGGGACTGACAGCAATAAAGTGGCACAAGTCAAACTCCGCGTCTAGTCTTTCTCATCAAAGCAACAGAAGACACCTTTTCACCTTGTCTCCCAACACGACTTTCTCTCTTCCTCACTGAAAGACTATTCATGTTCACTTCCTTACAGTGAAAGAGCAGAACTTTCTAACTTTCATTTGATGATAAGTAATTAGAGTTAAAAATTTATACCCTGCGTTTAAATAAATATCATTTTATTTAAACACGCAACAATCTCTCGTTTTTTTTTTCATTCAATCGGTTACCAATGGAATCTTTCTCCAACAAGTTCTTTTATGTACTGTATTTGCTCAGGACATAGGCGATCATGTCTCTTCTCCATAACTTTCTATTTCTTTTCAACATTTGTTCCTTTACTGTACGTTCCCGTCCCGTTTCTGTCATGCATTATCATCATGTAGATTACACAATATTTTTCTCTAGCCGTCTTACATTACAAATTCTTCATTCTGCATTCTTCATTGAATCTCCATTAGTTGTCATCTGACGCTTTCTGACATGTATCCCTTTTTAATCATTTTTTCTCAAATTTTCCTCGATTGTCATCTTGCGATCATGATATTCTCAGAATCCTTCTGTAGAGCCATATCTTGGTTGTCTCTTGCGTCCTGTGCTTTCAAAACGTGGACAATGATTGGTCTCACAATTTCCTATTCCTTGTCGCTCTAAGTAATATTCGTTCTGTTTTTATTACTCCCCGTCTCTATTCTGCCATTCATATACACAAGTTCGTGATGTAGATAACTCCCGAGTCCCTTCTTCACCTCTTGTCTTCAACCCATCCCGTGAGTGTTAAATTTTCCAAATCGCCTTTTCTTTTTATGTAATTTAAACCGTTTCTTTCTGATTTTAAGGACATTATTATTGCTGTTCCTATTTTCTTTCAAAATTCCTCGCTACGTATATGCTCCATCCATGGTATTCTCAGCATGCTTCCATAGAAACACTCTATCCTATCTAAATGAATACCGCGATCTTACATCAACGAAAGACTAACATATGAGCAATATGGAGTTACCTCTTAAAACTACAGCAAATAGTTACACGAACGTGCACACGAAACGGGTAAAATTGGAGAAAATTAATTTCTTAAAGTGTTGTTGTCATGCTTACTTTCATAAAATTATATGCAAAAAATATTTAACATCTTTTCGATTATATAAAAGAAATTAAATAAAACTACGTTTTTGTTTCAAAACTGACTATTTTATCTGTTATTATGCTCCATGTTTTTATCACATTGATTGCCGCATCCATAGCAGTGATGGCCAAATTGGCAAGAATATGGAGGAGCAAAATCTGCTTTCAAACAAAGTCCAGACTGTACAAATCGCTGGTAATCTCAATTTTCCTATATGGATGTGAATCGTGGACACTGTTGGCAGATACAGAGAGAAGGATCCAAGCGTTTGAAAAAAAAAATGTATGAGAAAACTCCTTAGCATCTTCTATGAGGAATATAAAACCAATGCGTTTGTGCGGAAAATGGTTGAAAGGTTTGGGGGCCACCAGGAAACTCTTATCGCTACTGTCAAACGGAGAAAATGGCGTGGTGTGGACACGTTACAAAGCACGACAGCCTGTGCAAGACCATCATGCAAGGCACCATTAAAAGTGGGCGTAGGAGATGACCCCAACGCAAAAACTGGTTGGACAATGTCAAACAACAGACAAGTATGAGTATACAAGTGTTGCTGATGGCTGCCTTTGATAGACCATTGTGGAAGATATTCAATATGGCTTCTGCATTCGACCGCCACCACGATTACAAAAATCAAAGGGATGACGATGATATTCCATTTTGTACAGAATTCAGTTGAGCATTCGTTGCAAGAATCATTTTTCGCCTCTTCATTCCTAGAGAAGTGTGTATGAGAATTTTTACCTGTGACTTGGACTTCCAATCCTAAAGTTGCCAGTTAGTAATTCAGACTCGAATCAGAAATGAATATCTTTGGAAAAAATAGTTAAATCACCAAGTGATGGCATCGGTTGAACTTTAGTTGTTTAAGTGTTAAATATACCCTTTAAACAAAAAAATGTAAACAAAATAATAATAATAATAACTATTTTAATATTTTCTGTCTAAAGTTTCTGAGATGAAAATTATTATTTAGATTATTTTCATTCGGAAGATTGTTCTTATATTTGTTGACATTATCACAAAGTTTCAACTTCAAATTGATGAGACCTAGTGTGTGTGTAGTGCGTGTGTGTGTGTGTGTGTGTGTGTGTGTGCGCGCGCGCGTGCGTGTGTGTGCGTGTGTGTGTGCGTGTGCGTGTGTGTGCGTGGGTGTGTGTGTGTGAGCGTGCGCGTGCGTGCGTGCGTGCGTGCGTGTGTGCGTGTGTGCGTGCGTGTATGTGCGCGTGTGTGTGAGCGTGTTTGTTTCTGTGTTTCTGTGTGTTTCTCTGTAACACTATGGTTGGGGCAGTATGAATTCATCTCTATCACAATCTCAATTGTTTGATATTATGCGGCCAGCATGATATAGTTTGGGGGATATGATCTTCGAAGCGGTAAACTACTTGACTGAAGAAGTATAAAAGAATAAATAAATTAATTAAATTTTGTGGGGTTAAGTGATACCAAACCGGACATAGAAGATTTCCAGTTGCTGTACTATATTAATGGTCACCGCTGGCATTGAGTGGAGAGTAGGACCGCCCATTAACAGTAACAGATTGTCCCTCAGTTAATTCCGATGCCGGCCGTTCGAGTGCCAGTTAGGAGACGTCATGTCGGACAGAGAGTTGTTAAGAAGACGAATTGAACGAAATGGCTGATCTGTTAATCACACATGGCAGAATTTGTCACAAGTGTCACTTACCTAGCCACTGAGACCGACTAACTGAAGCGTTTAACAACTAAATATATTGGAAACAAATTTCGATACCTCATTTATCGCCATAGCGTTTAATTTCAGCTTCCTTGACAGGTTCAAGCAAGCCCTTCCAAATCTTTGGCATGCACAGTCATGAACAAAAATGGCGATGCAACGTGAGATGGTTATATATATATATATATATATATATATATATATATATATATATATATATAGTGAAGAATAAATAATGTTATTTTACCCTGACATTTTTATTATTTCAAAGGTTAGTTTATTGTATAAACATGGAGATAGATCTTTTTTTTTTATCTTCGAAAAAATAAGGTGAGGACATTTTCTTATATATTTCTCGAGCGTCGCATATCGATAGACGCAATGCACACTTTAAAAAAAATCAAAACAGGTCGTCGTACTCATATATATGTGCATATATATATATATATATATATATATATGTTTGTGTGAAATTTCAAATAAGGTTTATTCGTAAAAGGAAAATACGGATAAGAACAAAACGGAAAACATACAATAGCCGTCTTCTGTCGTCATCTCGGGGACATTATCAAGGCAAATGCATGGATTTTATTTTGTAACAGAAATTTATATACACGCGCAAAAATATTATTGGTTTTTCAATATATACATGTATTTACGTATGTATTTTCAGCATATTGACACACACACACACACACACATATATATATTTATATATATATATGTATATATATATATATATATATATATATATATATATATATATATGTGTGTGTGTGTGTGTGTGTGTGTGTGTGTCTAAAAATATAGATTCAAATAAAAAATATATCTGTTTATTTACGAGTTCCGTCCTCTGGTGGACTTTATCATTTTTTTGCCCTGATAAAGTTCATCAGGCCAGAGTATATGCTAGCGTTTGACTGCCATGGGGAATCTGGGATTGATCTCTCCTGATTGGGTCGACTTGGCGATGGGGTGAATGGTGTTAAAAGACCCCAAACTCCCTGGTGAACTGTTGAAACTTGACTAATGCATGGAATAATAATGCAAACACAAAATGTAGTTAGAATAAAATGTATTGAAACAAGAAAGTGTACACAATATTTACATATAGTATTTTGTATATTCCTGGGAAGACCGTTCCTGGAGAATGTGTCGACTAAGTCGCAGTCGGGCAGAGTCTCTCGTTGGATCTCTTGATTTGCCTCCCTGTCTTCCGGTACCAACCATATTTATATCGTCGGTACTCCGCTATGCAAATTAGGTGGATCCTAGCACAACATGGACCAAGTAAAATTACATCACTGTCGACTCCCTTCGTCGCCTACTTAAGAGCGCATATTTGAATTAATCAGAATAAAAAACCGACTAGGTAAACAATATCTTTCGTATCGTCTTTTAATATATACATGTTATATTTATGATTTAGTGTGTGATAAGTTTCCCAACTTATTATAATATTTTAATTATTAATATGCATAAAAATAAAATATATATCCTTTTCTCATCCTTTATCTTCTCTCACGATTATGTTTATGTAAACACATTAAGTCCCTCATGTATTATGATTCAAGAATAAATCAAAAAGGCCCGAGAAATATATTTGATTGGCGCCATATACTATATCATTAAATAAATTATGAAATTATTAAGCTATAATTTAATAATGAATTATTGTCATTTTGTAACTTTTGTCGGATTTCAAATTATTGATTTTCTTAATTTATCAACTTAACTGAAGTTAACATTATTAACAGTATATTTCCTGCTTCTCAGAGAAGAGATCTTTGCTTGAATATTGATTTCCATTGTAATATATACCAATTAACTGATGGACCAGAGTTTTTCAAAGCATTCATATGTTAAGAGGTCATGGTGTCATTAGATTAATTCGTTTTCCTCTAAGTCATCTTTTTTTTTTAGCTAGGCGGATAATAATCAGCTTTGAGGAATATGAAGGAACAATATCACGTTTGGATATAGCTTAAAGTTTCTTTTCCCTTACCTATACTACGCGAAAATACATCTTATCCAAAAACCACAAAAATACTCTGAATTTATTTGGAGAACATTATCAATTTTGACCTCATCTTTAAATATTACAGTGTACAATCCTAACTCAAATATATACGCCGTCTTTCTAACGCTGTTTTATTTTATGTCATGAGGGTTGATAATATCCATCAATGAACCAAACTCTAGACCTATTATCAAATCCCTCTGATTTAACTTCCGTTTTCTATGTACCGTGAACCCGCAGCGCGTTGACGATCATGGCCCTCCACAATTTCCTGTCCTTTGTAGCTCATAATAAATCTTGTCTTTTTTTTATCTCTCCTAAATTTGTTCCGCCATGCATTGTAGTAATATGAGGTAATTTTAAGACAGCTCGATACGAAACACTGATTTCGTCCGATGGCTATCAATAATCGACTTCAAGTATAAGAGGAGCAGACTGATAGGATGTAACGGAGGTATGATTCTTTGTTTGTTTTTTGTTTTTGTTTTCTTTGTTTTTTTTGGGGGGGGGGTCATCGGGGAGTGAAAATGACAGGACAAAGAAGTCTGTTGTCTCTAAAGCTGAAAATACCGCGCAAAGGCAGACGACAAGGGCCACGCAGGAACACAGACGGCCACTCAAATTGACTTTGCTCGCTTTTAGTAATGAAGTCTAAAAATAAAATCTGGTTTACTCCTAGAAAATTGCTTTGTTTGTCACTTGTGGGTAACGATCTGAACGTAGGGTAATTTTCGAGTCTCAAGCGTTTAAATGAAAGAAACTGCACCCTGACAACGAACCTGGTGTCTGATCTATGCTGTAACGCAACTCCATTTACTCAAGCTCACTACGTAGGTCATGCATTATTTTCCTTTGTACCTCTTTACTTCACTCTGCCCTGTAAGTATCAAAATTTCCAGTCCTTTTTTAATCATTGTCTGCCCTAGAAATTTCAACAATCTCTTTCTGATATTAAATATAAGTGTCATTTTTCTTTCCATCTTTTCTAAAACAATTTCATTGCTCACATGTTCAGTCTATGGTATTCTTATTATTGTTCTGTAGAACTGCATTTCTGTTGCTCCAAGTCTATTCTTTATCTGTGTGGAGATTGTCCCGCATTCACTGCTAAATATAGTATACTATATTTACTAAAAGATTATTTCTGAGAAATCAGTTTTTACTTACTTCGCTCTATTAACAGGTTAATATTTTCTTATTTAATTAATTTATTTTGTTTCTTTTTATTTAGCCGATGCTCTTAATATTATTCACCTTTTCTTTCCGTTTCCATTCGTAATAATAAATTTAGATTTTCCTGCTGGCCAGTCATATTTACTTACTTGCTACACTTTTGAACTATTCCGAATATATATTTTTGGACACTGATTCATATCTTGCCAACATTTTTTATGATGTTTCTGTGATCCTTGTTTCAAATTTACGTAATTTCTAACGTTGTATTCCCGTTAGGCAATAATCTATTGTTTTACTTTCGAGGTTCTAATCATGTCTCGTGGGGTTCTTTATATAACTGAAATTAGCAAAAAAAATGTCAGCAAATTAATCTTCTAGTACTTATTTGCCTTGCCGTTTAAATCAAGAGAATTGAAGAAATACCCACACCTTCAAATAGTTAATTCTATATATTTTAATAACTAGATATTGTAAGATAACAGCCAACTGATATGAAAGTAATAGCAGTATATACTGAAAGATCTTCAAAATTGGTTAGCTAATAGCATTTTTCTTAAGAAACTAGTCATGTGCGTAATAGAATTAGAAATCATTTATGAATCTCTCTTTCTCTCTTTATTTCTCTCTCTCCCTCTCTAAATAAATTGAATATTCATCATGTTAATTTTCTTCCTTCCTTCAATAAGGATGTTAAGTCACTTGTCCGTAATTATGAGAGGATGCTATTAAAAATAAGTAGTCTAAATTCTTTAATGAGACACATCTTACATATATATATTGTTAAGGTGTCTCCCCTTTTCACACAAATGGACTTTCCTGTAGATGGAACCCTAACAAGTGCTACCACCCCGGCTCAGAGTGTACCTGGGAACGCCAGCAAATAAGAGGTGTTTTCACGCTCCTGAAAACCTTCTGCTCAGAAGCCTTGCTGCTGAATGCAGTTTATCGTCATACTCATGATCTTTTCTTTCTTTTTTTCTCATCTTTAAATTTCCATATTAATTTGAACGGGTTCGGGGATATTGTGATTACGTAAAAACTGTATTTACTATTCATAAACTGAAAAAAAATTATCGCGCACCAACATTTTTTTTTAAATTTTGCATTTTTTTCATATATATAAATGATCAAACATTAACGATATTAACAGAAAACAAAGAGCAATAAATATAGTAAATTTACAACCACAAATATTTAAACTTCAATAAAACATTACATTACAGAGAATGTGTTATTAAAATTGTAACATTGAGTATTTTAAAATTATATATAAAAGGTGCTCACGTTAATTCAATTACGTTTTAATTATAGACTCTATAAAACAACATTAGGTAAATATCAATCTGTCAAGCTGTCAAGCTAGCGAACCCCTTTAATAAACTGTTACTATCAGGAAAATAAATTAATTTTTGCGATGTTTTAAACTCATAGTAAATAACAGTTGTTTCAAATAAGATTAATTATACCTTAAATCTGCTAGTATTGCTGAAATAATGTTTCAGAAAAGTATATTTTATTTTTGGAAGATTTTTTAAATAAATACTATTACAACGACATGAAGGACGATTAAAAAGGTGATAATCAACTAATAAAAGTAAACAAAAACTTCATACTCTCAATTTAAATTAGGTTTAAATAAGTTTTTGAATTTTGAACGTATTTTGCTTATTGGAAATATTAAATTTAATCTATTAGCTTGAAATTAAAACTAAAATAAAAACTTCAAAAAGATTTTTCTTTTTTTTTAATTTGTTTCAAAATTTCCCTTTTTTTTAAAAAAATATTTTGTTGGTACATACCTTAAATATAACAATGCATATTGGTTTTCTTTTTGCCGACCCAACTAGTTGTCTACTGTCCGCGGTATTTGTACACTTGAGGGTTGATTGTGCATTGTTATCCAAAAGAAACAAAACAAATTTGATTAGACTGTCTGCATTCCAGCTTTTGAACAGTGAAAACACATCCGTCTTACCAATGACGTCTCTAACTTTTAAAACCTTACTTTTATACCTTAGCCCAGAGGTTCTCAACCAGGGGTACATTTACCACTAGGGGGTAAAAAATTATAGAGTCGGGGATACATAATTGAAGTACCTGATAATTTAACAACTAATTGGATTAAATTAAAATTTTCGCGTGCCTTCCAAGTGCCTGTTCCTTTTGTCACTTATGTGAATCAGGGTTCTCAAGTTCAGTAGCAATAAAGACAAAGGCCAGAAATCGCCTGAAAGCCGATGATGATATTACAGTAGCATTATCAGAAACAGCTCCTCGCATAAACAAACTGATTGACTCAATGAATCAGCAGTGTTCCCACTGATAATGCTTCTGGTGTTTCTGTTCATTATTTTTCGTAATACAAATTAACTTCATAATTTTCTATTTAGAAAAGGTTTGATTTTCTTCTTTTTTTTTTTTTGATACGAATGTATAATACTATTTTTATACAAAACCTAAAGTCCTAAACAATAAAAAGGTTCTTTCTGACCTTGTTTTTCTGTCACTTTATGACATTGATGTACAAATGAATGATGGATAACTAATTTTTTGATCAGAATACTGAATTTTTACTAATTTTTAGTATTTGTCAGTATTTTTTATTTCTGTTTTCGGTATTTTTACTAATGACTAATTTGCACAATTTTTAGTCACAAATTAGTCAGTACTAATCATAATCATTCATTCAAAAAAAAATTATTTTTAGTATTTTCAAAAATTTTTTTTTAAATGAATGATTATGATTAGTATTAATTTGTAGATCTACTAATACAGCAGATAAAATGAATATTTTTTTTATTAATGACTACAAACGTTATTAAAAATACTTAATTTTATACAGAGTACTAACTTATACTAAAAAATTAGTAGATTAGTACTAAATAAGAAATCAGTATTTTGAGTGTCGCTTAGTATTTTTTTTAGTCACAGTATTTTAGCTAAAAAAATTCCTTAGTATTTTGAATTAAAAAATCATTCATTCATTTAGTCACGAAATTGTACATCAATGCTTATGATGGCTATGGATTTTTTGTATGGGAGTAGGGGGTAAATGGAGAAATACATAAAGCCGAGGGGGTCAATGATGGAGGAAAAGTTGAGAATGGCTGCCTTAGTATATCAATCTGATTTTGTTGTCTTTTCTATCATTAAACTTTATTCTATCTCTTTTCCTTTCATAGACACACCTATATTGTTCTACACTAACAGATATATAGAGATTTATGCAGGAATGCGCGATGTAGACTAGCATTTAGCAAAGACTGCAAATAGAATCGCTAATGACTGATCTTTCGGTTGTTGAGACTAGCATTAAAGACTCACAGATAGTAAGTCTCCATTACCTATTGTTTGCACTTGCTGCTACTTAGCAAAAAATAATCCGGAACTAGCATTATTATTTTGTTGTTAGTTTATCACGGATTACCTTGTCCCCTAAAATGCGGTTACTACATATGAATTTTTTTAGGTTCTTAAGTCTACGATATGCTAGAAGGCCGGGTTCCTTAAATAGTTTTTTTAGGTCTGGTTTGAGATGTAGTATTCGCAGCGACTTTTGATTATTTGGGATAGTGGAGACAGAGTATATATATATATAAAAGAGAAAGCACAGTAAGATATATAATCCGGTGTTCTTATTAATGTTTATTTTTTATTTTTACAAAACAGTGCTCAATGCAAATCTACAGATCATAAATATTATAAATTTACTAACTTAAAAAAATGGTTCCACCACTACACAAAACATGAGGCTAAAATTTTCAATTACAGAATTAAATTAAAGTCCTTAGTCCTGTTTCATTTTCAAGCAAATTTTGGAATACCCTCTTTTGAAATTTACTGAGTTTTATAAGCAGTTACATTTATATTAGTTTCTAAGAATACGGGGAAATCCAATCATTTTAACAAGGCATGGTAGGGTATTCATTTTCGCTGACAACTATTGTATCAAAATATGAGTTACTTTCGAAAAGAGTTTAAGTCATGATAGAGTAGGGGTGCTCTTTTCAACGAATGATGGCATCCGTTCAACGCATGTCGTTTGTTTTTTGGGTTTTTTTTTTGTTTTTTACAACGTCAAAAAAATTTTTGGCACATTTGTTTCGCCGTTAAATTTGTACATGTATACATAAAGATTTTGTTTTGTCTAAAAGGCTTGTTTGTATATGAATACGTCGTATTGAACTACAATTTAAAAATATTATTCTTAATTTTAAAATTTAAATTCTAATAAACTATACATCTTTTAAAACAAATATATATAATAGATTTGTTTAAATTATTTAAAAATTATTATTAAATATCAAATATAAGTATGTATATTTCATTTATCAGGTTTTTTCTTTTTTTATAAAACATTACTTAAGGAAATTTTTGAAAACGTCGGCTAAGAATAGATATTTAATTTCTTTGATTAAGTAAATTTTTATTTTTTATAAACCTAGTAACATATAGTTTCTCGTGTATGCACAAAGGACATATTCTAGCTTTTCTTATTAATTTCCATTGCACAGTAAGTGTTTTATAGGTTTCTTTTAATTGCCAGAAATATTTTGATAGGGACGTCTGATTTCGGTACTTATTTATCCTAAAAGAACTTTGATGTTGCTTGAACCTTTTCTTTGTGCATCCAATGTAGACGTTTACGTTGTCTGGATCCTCAATAGATGAGATATTGCACTGGTATACTCATGATTGTGTGTATATATATATGTATATATATATATATATTTATATATATATATATATATATATATATATATATATATATATATGTGTGTGTGTGTGTGTGTGTACTTAGTGCGATGGATAAATTGTCGTCTAAATTACCCAATAATGAAAATTACGGTGACATCAGAGCTAAATTAACATCTTGAGCATCCAGGAGCACAGGTGCCATCACCCTGATATTTACCTGAATTATAATAACTTTCATCAATACCGTTTTATCACCGTTTTATCACCGCCTCTAAAAACTCCTAAGATCCCACAGTCAGTGGAGTTGTTATACTTCTCTCTCCTAAAGACTCATGAAACTTAATATCTTTTGAAAAAATATCTGATTGCATAATCGTTTCTGAATTTAACAGTAACCCTCAAACAACATTCATTTTTTCCTACTGTCCAACTAACACATGTGACGAAAAACTAGTAGATGATTTTTGCTCCGATCTGGATAGAGTAACAGAAAGTGTCCGCACCCACAACTTCCGCGTTATCACAGGCGATTTCTGTGGTCAAATAGGGGAGGGGCATGCTCCATTCACATATAATAAAGAAACTATCCGAAATTATTGGGATAAACTGACAGACTTCGCTCAAGAGTTCCAACTCCAAATTGCACACACAAGGTTCATGAAGCATCCAAACCGCCTGTGAAGATTACAATGTCCATCCGGAACTCGATCACAAATTGATTGCATCCTCGTGGGAAACATTTGGAGGAAAAGTGTTCTTAATGTCCAGGTATAATCGTCATTGTCTTCTGTCGATTCTGATCATAGAGTTGTTTCCCTATACGTTATTAGCCTAAGGACATTCAAACTAGCATTACCACACCCTATGAAAAAAGTCAATTAAGCCAAGGTATTATTAAATAGAACTTTGAGATACTCCTTTGCAGTAGATGTTAAGAATCTTTATGAAATGGTCTCTGATAAGTCTGATGACATTGAAATACGATACAACACCCTTATATCATCCTACAAAAGAAATCGCACTCTCAAAACTGCCAAAGAGGTAAAAGTTACAACATACCCACATCAGTTCAGATGTCCGTGTGAGAAAGGCAAGAAATTATTTGCAAATAATGAAACCGAATTATGAACAAAAGCTTATTAGAAGTATTTTTAAAGATATCACTAAACACAAAGGATACTAGACGAGGCCCATGCCAATGTCGACGCAGAATGCATCCAGGACAAGGTCGACAAGATTGTAAGACTGAATACGAAGAAGCAACATACTGCAGCCTGGTAAACAATAAACATAATCACAGGAAGAAAATCAAAGCCTTCCATTCGGCTCAAAGGCGGTTCCGCTAAAACGCGTAAAGCTAACTGGTTTGCCCACTCATGAGAGAACCACCGCAAGTCAGTGGTCTTCCAATCGAAATAAAACAAATATCCAATACACTGGAAATAAACACCAGCACATTCAAGCTCGATGAACTCAAAACAACATTTTGCCAACAACAAAACTTCAAGTCTTGACAACATACCAACATTGTTGTGGAAACATCCAATATTTCATGACGTCCTTCTTGAGTTTTGCAACCACGCATTCATACACCATTCGCCGACATCATCTTGGCTAAAGAGCCATAGAGTCCTTGCTTCAGAAAAAGGTGATCTAACAAGTGCGGCAAACTATAGGGGTATAACTTTCATGCCTGTTGCAGCAAAAGTTTACAATAAGCTTCTGCTAAATAGGATTGTCCCTATCATCGATCCACTTCTCAGCAACAACCAGAATACATTAAGAAGAGGTCGGTTGTCAACTGCTCAAATCCTCTCCATTCGCTGCATACTGGAAGAGATGAAAAAGTTCAACAAAAAGGTGAAAATCTGTTTTCTGAACTTTAGAAATATATTTGATTCCATCATCAGAGATCTCATGTTCAAAAAACCTCCAGCTCTATTGTATACACTCCAGAATCAAAGTTCTGTACAGAAATACTACTGCCACCATTATACGCCTGTTGGCGAGACTGGTATGCCATTGAAGTAAAAGTAGATGTCCTACAAGGCGACACATTTGCTCCTATTCTGTATATATTTGTTTTGGACTATGCTCTGCGTATTTCTCTTGGCAGCATGGAGGAAAAAGAACTCTCTTTGAAACCTCGCCAGAATAGTCGGTACCCTCTTCAATACCTGACTCCCCTTGAATTTGTCGATGAATTTGCATTAATTTCTCAATGTATCAGACATACAGAATCCTTGCTGCAATCTCTCAAGCAAGCAGCAAACCATGTACGTCTCTATTGCAATGTAAGACAGAATATATCTCAACTTCCCCTCAACCATCCGAGTCGAAGTCACTCAATATTACATCCATTAAAAGAGTTGAGAACTTCAAATATCTTGGATCTCACATAATAGATATCCCCAAATATTTCAAAATCCGCAAAGCTCTTGCATAGGATGCGTGTAACAAACTTCACAAGATTTGGCGTTCGAACTTTCCATTCTCCTTAATAGTCACGACATTTCTAACACTGACTGAGCAAGTCCTAATGTGTAGATGAGAAACTTTGAGATTATCTGTCCGTCTTGAAAGACGACTGGATGGAATATATATGAATCTGTTTATAATTATCAAGAACATCAGTTTGAAATCCTATGCAACGCTTAACACAATTTACGGAGAACTGAGATCAATCTTTTTTAAGATCTAACAAAATTGATTGCAGTTTACATGCTGCTAGCTCGGGACTGAGGGTGACACATTAGGGATCTGGGGACGGCAATGCAGGACCGAGCAATGGGGAATGGGATAGTTAATGGAGTACCGACCAACCACTGGGAGGTCGAAGGATGATGATGATGATATGATGACAAAGTGAAAAATTCTATGTAACGCGTTTCGTCCTCTGCAAGGACTTAATCTGGGAAAAGTAATATTTTTATTGATGCAACTATATATGTGCAGAGGGTGGGATAGATATACACGTAAAGGCCGTTGGTAATTATGTATCGAGGAGAAAAGCTGAAGATGTAGGAACGGTGAAATTTTAAATTTTAACTTTCTGTCAGTTTTATGATTTCTGGTGTCAACGTTCCTAGGTGCACAGCTCAGCAGATCTCATTTTCAAAGATTTTGTTTTTAACGCTGTCGTGTTTAATAACCCAGAAGAAATTTGAAATGTTGTAAGAAACCAGAAGCAAAATTACCGCAATTTATCAATTTTATCAGATTATCAATTTATCCCCTATCTATATAGGATTAATATGAGTAAAAGTTTGTCAACTGATTGATGTTACTTTCAGCACCCCACTCCAGAATTTTTAACGCGGACCAGTTCCTCCACTTTTCCACAGTTATCAGCAAGTCGGTGTTTATAGATTTTCGCTTTTTTTTCCTTTTATGTACATTGACTACTGGTGTAATTTTTTCTGTATTTTTTGTGTTCATGTGTGAGCTTGTGCGCGTTCGGCCATGCACACGACGCTGGAGATATACGGTGGTTCGCGTGCTCCCGTCTGCGTGGATACGTGTACATGTAGGGAGTCGTGATGATATTGTACTGTTTTTTTTTTTTCACTTTATACTCGCCCATTTATCCTTCTATCCTTTTTTTTTCTGTTTTTTTTTTTCTCTTTTTTCTGACTGTTGCTGATTTTGTCTAAATTTCTTCTTTTCATTCATGGACATCCTTGTTTTTTGCTACAGAATTATTTTGTTTTTGTTCTTTACATAAATATTTCATATTAATGCTTAAATGATAAATACATCATATATATATATATATATATATATATATATATATATATATATATATATAATGGTAAACTAAGAAAAACCTTAAAAATCCATAATTAATCATAAAATGAGTTTTTTGTTTTTACATAAATATTTGATGTTCATGCTTAAATACTAAATATATATATATATATATATATATATATATATATATATATATATATATGCTAATTATAATAATGCGTAAACGTTAAATACTTATATATACACACGCACAATAATACACACACATATGTATATACATACATGTAAACATGCACATAGATTTATATATCTTCACTGGTCTACTATTTCGTTTTTCAATTTGGTTTGTTTGAAAATAAGTATTAAAAGTCGTCAATTTGATTTATAATTAAGTTTATTATGGTTAGAATTTGTGTGTATATATCTGTATTTATACACTTATGTATACGCACACGTGAACATCTATTCAGGCACCTATATAGGTGTATGTATGAATATATACGTACACTTAAACATGCGTACACGGTTACATGTACAATTATGTTTGTGCTTTGTTATTAATAACCTTGTGCTTAAATGGTGAAGTTATTTATTTTTTAAATATTATTTTTACAGATAGATAAATAGATAGATAGATATAATACATACTCCGATACACTCACGCATACAACATAAGCAGGCTGCACACCTCCATGTAATCGTTAAATATTGTATATGTTTATATTATTTCAGTTTTGTTGTTTAAGATTTTATTTTGGTTTTTATAACTAATTATTGCTATTTTTATCTTTAAGCATAATTTACAATTTTTACTGATAATACTGTCTGGGTCTGCTTTTTTGATAATGTTCCATTTGATTTTTCGGGGATATTGTTATCTTTTTGGTTCCTTATGTATTTTGAAGTGTTGTATTGTTTGTGTATGATTTTCTTTCGAATGACATTTTGAAGTAAATTTATTTTTCGATAGCCTCTTTGTATTTTTTTCGACTATATTAATGTTATTAGTTTTGTATACTATGTTATTGGTTAAACATTTATTATTAAGTGTTTTTTTTCTTTGTTTATGCAATTAAAACAAATGTTATTATTTTGCTGCTTATTATTGTTATTGTTGTTGTTGTTGTGAGTGTTATTGATTTTGTTGAGTACGTTTTTATTGTGATTGGTTATTATTTTCTTCACGTTATCTATACTGCTCTAATTTTGATTCAATTCTTGTTGATATTTTTTGATATTTAGCAGTTTTTAGGGAAGTGTTTGTCAAATATTTTAAAGAATATTTTCCCTATTTTTGTTTTTATTTATAGTTGTAGGGTTGAACCAAATTATATTTGTTTTAATGTTGTTTTTGTTTGAAATGTTTGCCTTTTTTATTCTACTTTCTCTGAATATCTGCTGTTTCTTAGGGCTCATTCTTAGCGTTGCTTTTTTATTTTCATTGAATATTTTTTGGCAACGAGAATTTGTTGAAATTCGTTTATTATAGATATGGGTATTTGCTTAAATAAGTCGGGCGGCTGTTTAGAATTTTAGTTAATGTACATTGAGTTGTTGCTTGGTTTTCTGTATAGTTTGTAAGTTCCGTTGTTTAGCTTAAATATTATATCTAAGAAACTTTATATTTTTCATTTGTTTTATATCTCTTATAAATCCTCGGTTTTGAGGCTTTATTATTTCTTGTTTTATTTTTTCTGTAGTTCTGTCGTTGCATCTAATTAGAATTAATGGAACGTCGTCCCCGTATAAGTCTATACCTTTTTGTTAATAATATTTGTTAATTTATTGATTATATAAAGGTCTATGCGTTTGCATCTAGAAATATCATAGCTACCCATTGTTACATCAAAATTATTATTCTTATTGTTATTAGCATTATCTTCATTATTTTGGCCCTTGTTTTGTTCATATATTTTTATTGTTCTATAATATTGATTTTCCGTAGTGTTTAATTATATTAATGTCCTCATTGGGGATATTGATGCATTGTTTTGCCAAATGTAATGAATTCTTTAGCGTATGTTCAATAATACATGGGTAGAAATCTCTCACTCTCTCTCTCTCTCTCTCTGCATATATATACATATATATATATATGTGTGTGTGTGTGTGTATAAATATATATATATATATATATATATATATATATATATATATATATATATATATATATATATATATATATTCAATTGAAGTTTAGGTTAGAAAATCTAGGAAATGGAATTCAGTATAATACCATAAATAGTAACAATAAAAAAGGCTCTTTTTGACAGAGCAATTCCTAATTATTCAGGACTCTAAAGAAAATAGTTCTACACGTTCTTGGAATTAATATTGGAAAAATGGCAATTTTTCATATATGTCTGCGTATATAAGTGTGTTTATATATTTGTAGATATACATTTATTTGCATACTCATACACACACAATGATACACAAACACACACACACACACATATATATATTCATACATGTTTCATTAAATAACATAGATAAGTGTTGTCTATATATTTTATCTAAGTTCTATATCTATATATAGATAGATATAGATATATATAGATATATATAAATAGGTGGATATAGCTATGTTTGCGTGCTTCTTTTACTCGGAAGCTAGAGTTTAAAAGTAGAATAAAATTAGATTGGAATTTGAGATATCAAATTTAAACAAGTACATCTATTTAAATATTTCGGAATTGTTTTAACCAGGACGGAAATTGCGATACTGCAATTCGAAGGCCCAGCAATTGACTTCCAAAAGCTAAGTATTAAAAAAGGGGAAAATGTCCTTCGAAATACAGAATAGCGGTATTTAAATATTACATAATAACAATCTTGCTATACGACAGACAATAGTGAAAAATCCACTCGCAGATGAAGAAAAAAACTGAAAACAACAGAAACGTGGCTCTCCAGATGTTTGCCGAGAGGGCCAGATGCCAAACATGTAAGCAACGGGGAAGTTTCAGAGAAAATGGAAACAAAATGAACACTTATGCCTAACATATAAAATACCAAGGTTACGTAATGAGAAAAGAGGGCTTGAATTTTTTAATAATAGCAGAAAGAGATTGAAAGTAAGAGGAACAGAGATACACAACGCATAACATGGCGAGCATGCGTAAATTGATAACAGAACATGTTTCTGGAGAGATACAAAAAGACACAATTTATTAAGAGCTACAAAGGACAGTAAATTGTTCAGACTCATGACCGCGAACATCCAGAAAAAGTATAAGGGAAGAATGATCCTTTTCCCATCCAATGTAGTGATTTGCTTTTTCGAGTAGTTTTAAAATTCTTCCTATCTTTTTCAATATAAATGAAAAATAGTGCTTGGCAAAGGTTGTAATGTTCAAAATCTTCAGCTGCAATTTCGAAAGCAATCTAGTTTGAATGATATAATCCAAAATAACTTTAGAATTCTGCCAACACTTTTACTCATCCGCCTCGTAAAACGAAATCGTTAATTAAACAGCCTTCACCCCTATCGCTGTACAATTCGAACGGAACAGTAGGTTTCAGATAACGGTTGTAAGTCATGAACGCGTCCCAAGGTTTACTTCACACTTCCTGCTGATTGTCTGCAATTATTGCTTAATTATCCCTCCGCTCGCTGTCATGCATATTATTGACGTTTTCTGAAGGTTGGGCCTCACGACGTACAACTTACTGACGGTATTATAGCAGTTAGACAGCAAGGGGTCATTTAAGCGATTTCAGCAGTTGATTACTTTCTTTACTCGACCGGTGAGCGGTGGAATCTTTTCCTTTGATTATTTATTATGCTTAGTTGAGTGAATATACGAATCTGGAACTTACGAGAAAGCTAGATTTCTTTGTAAAACAAAACAAATGAGTTCCTCTTCCCAAAATTCTTTAATGATGTTTTTAGCTTGGTTAGCGAGCATCTGGAAAAAAACGGAAAAGCAGAAGTTCAGTCGCTCATTGTAGCTTCTCCATCACTGACATTTCGCTGCTATTGATAGTAAAAGTAACCAGTATGGGTCGCATTGAGTTTATTATTACAAGAATACCTTTCAATTGGTGAAAAGTCGGTTATTGACTTTCAGTGAGAAATCGAGACAATATGATCTCAAAACAGCCGATACGACCCGCTACAAAACAACGAGTGTAGTCCAACGACCATCAGTTCAAGCCACATATAATGACGTAAGAATGACACATTAAAATGCCTAGATGGCAATAGTATTGAATAACTATTCTATGAAGAATCCAATGACTAACAAACCTAGCCCGCCTGCCTAACCCAGCTTTGGTTACCTCAATAAAATACAGAGAAATCTGTTTCATGTAGGGTTATACCTCACTCTACGTCGTTAATTGATTCCAGAGGTCACGACTGAGGTTGATAAATTACTTAAGTTGGAATAACTACATTATAAACAGCAAATAATCACTCCCCATTGCCTATTACAGTATTTATGATGTGTACATTTATTAATCTGAATAAAATAATTGTCTACCTTATCTTCCAGCGATATAATCTTACGTTTATTATTAGCACTTGCACTGAGACTTTTCTTTGGAGCCATAGGCAACAATGTATTTTAAATCACAACTGAAATGTAATTGAAAGGACGTCAATGGCAGAGCACAAATATAAACAAATCTGAATTCAAAATCAGTGTTGGAGTGGGAAAAAAGTCTCGAGTGCCGTCTGTCGGCAGGAATCTAAAATATGAATATCTGCGGAACATACGTTATTATGCTATTTTTTAAATGATTTTATGATATATATATATATATATATATATATATATATATATATATATATATATATATATATATATATATATATGCCCAAGTGTGGGATTGGTATATACGGAGTAAATTCCAATAACCAACAATTATTATTCTTTAAAGAGTGCTCAATGCAGAGTAGAGCAGATATAATCATTTATTTGAATATTATAACATATTTATGTTATAATATTCAAATAAATGATTATATATATATATATATATATATATATATATATATATATATATATATATATATATATATATATATATATATATATATAGTATACATAATATTATTTTTAAAATTATTTAAATATGATTTTATGTGTTTATGGTTATTTCAGTATGTTGACATTTCTAATATTTTTATCGGACGACGTAAACTCGGGTAAAACGATCTAAGTCGAATTTTATTTTTCCATATATTTAAGAAAAATTGACGTATCTTCGAAAATGACTTAACTCGAAACGACTTAAAGCGAGCTATCACTGTGTTTCTTTGTGATTGTTACAAACGTTTCTTTATACTTTTTACTTAAATGTTGTAGTTCGTTTTTACCACATTTAAGAACTTCATTTTCAGCACCTTTTCTCTCTTATCACATTAATGTTCAGTAAGCCTCGAGATACACTCAAGCTAGAAGCGTTCTCATTAAAATATTGAATGTAGTGTGATATTATTGAAAGAGGAAGTGGTTGGAATGAAAGACAAAATAGGATAGGCTATGATTGAAACTTTACTTGAAGAGGTTAAGGTTGTCGTGTTCGGGGAAATGCTTCCAAACGAGGGAGTCTGTTTCTCAAGGTAGCATTTGAAGTAGGTTAGATGTGAATAGAATTTCATCTTTTCAAATTCGGAAGAGATTAGCGTAATTTGACACCGTTCATAGAGATTGGAATTGAAATACACACACACACACACACACACACACACACACACACACACACACACACACATATATATATATATATATATATATATATATATATATATATATATATATATATATATATATACAAACACTTTTCAGATGGGTTAATTTTCATATAATTCTTCCCGTCCTAAATATGACGTTAAACTACATACGCGTCCTGGTTAAGATCATAAACTACATCCAACAGCAACGTCTCTGATCAGGAGGTATTAAGGAGCGTGGAACCACTTCTTAATTTCTGCTGTTTCCGGGTCTACCCTGACCCGGGGTGGTAGCACCTGTTAGGGTCCCAGCTATGGGCAAACAGTTGACCCCCAAACTGGGTTCGAAACACTATGAAAGTGTGAAAATAGGTTTTAATACCAGATATATTTTGTAGAAATATCATTACCAGCAATAAGTTTTTAAAGAAAACAATTATTACCAACAATAACTTTTTGAAGAACAAAATTATTACCAGCAATACACTTATGAAAAAATATTACCAGAAATAGATTTGTTTGAAGATAAAAATATTACTAGCAATATATTTTTGAATAGAAAAAATAGTAGCAATGAAAAACTGTCGGCATTTAATAACCCATTGAGGTTGATATGCCGTAAACCAAACCAAACCAAACCAAACCAAACCAAACCAAATCAAACCAAATCAAACCAATCATATACTTCTACTTAAAAACCACAAAGTTCCTTACGTGATTTTTACTTAAATGTGGTTCTCTGCTTTACTAACTTTTACGAATAGACTTCTAGTCTGTATCTTTTTTTCTATGTTTAACATTTTCGAAGCCGGCTTCTCATGAGAGTATCATGGTGCCGGTTGCTTTTTTGAATGAAATTGTAAGATGGTAGAAAGAGAGAAACATCTGAAATATAACTGGATGGACGGGGAGAATAAGATGAAGATAGGGGAGAGTGGGGACGATTGAAGAGGGAAATGGCGGAAAGTAAAAGAAAAGGAAGGGCAATTGCTACTCTTAATAAAAATAGAAATATATCCGTTTTTACGAATTATTTTTATTCCAATAAGATTTCAGCATCCCGCTACCACTTTCTTATCAATGCTGATTTTTGTACAATTTTATGCAAAAACGTGGATCAAAAGCTTATTCAGCTTCATACAAATTTTCAGGAAATTGTTATGGTATTGAAACCATAGAAAAATAACACAGACTCGGATATAAAATTAAACGGTATATTATTTATGGAAGCGTAGTACAAAGTATGTGGACTGGAGAGTACTTTTCTCACTGGTGTCCTGACTCACTCATTCATACACTCACTCGGTGATACACTCTTGGTGACTCACACCAGATGACTTCCGATATTTAACAAACCCCCACATGGGCCGTATATGGTACAAGGCCGGTTTAATGTGGCCTCTCCGTGCCCGTAAGCTCGGCCAAAAATATGCTCATTAGAACCCGTATAAAGGGGTTCAGGGAGTGTCTACCTCACCGGACGAAACTTTGCCCTGTCGCAAAGCCTCGTCTGAGTTCCTCTCTGCCAAAGTAGAGAGTTCGACAGTAGTCACACATGGTGACTTCCTCCATACAAGAAATTGGTAGCCACATTATATAAATATGGGAGAGTCCATTTGTAGGTATGTCAGGTTCCCACAATAGAAATATCAGCTTCTAATTGGTCAATAAACACGTAAGTGGGCGTTGCAATCCACCCACGTACAAATATTTTTCCAGCACTTGACCAAGTCAAATTTCCCGCCAATTTCTGTGAGTCTGTCACGTGGTTACATCAATTATAAATAGCAGACACGAGCTTGCTGCTCTCTCTCTCTCTCCCTCCCTCTCTCCCTCTCTCTCTCCTCGCTACAAGATGTAGTTGTAAAAAGGTTCCCGTCTCGACCATGAGCGGTCAGACGTTAAAAAGCATATTCACGCATGCACGTACGTACGAAATTTTCCAAACTACATCACAAACACACAGAACATTTCCGAACATGCAACAAGAACATTTCTCTTTGAAATACTAGTCTAAAGCTACAGTTTATTCAGCATTTCTCAGCTTTATAATTCATTCAACTTTTGTGAGCTCAGATAAAAATATTAAATCAGACAAATGGAACATAACACCAACAAAATATTGACTTCTCCGCATGTACATCATTACACAAAATAAATACAAATGTTATTGTTTTAAAACCTTTTTGTTCCTTCTTATATTTCATATTTTGTAAAAATTTTCCGTTAAATATAAATCGTGTGGGCATGTTAATAACAGACATCTACAAATGGTCCATTCTTAATAACATACATCAACCAGATAATCTTTAATTATTTTTGTTAGATATGATCATTGTTTCATCTTTTCACTCCAAGAAAAGCAATAAAAGCAAGAAGAATAGGAAAATAAGAAAATATTATTAAGAAGAGAAAACAATACAAGAACTGGGATTATGAAGAGAGAAAATAACGCTTGATATTGCATTTAAAATTCTGAACATCATAGTTGGCCACAAGACATTTCCACAATCGAGAAGTGGAAGAAGAGAAACAGTTAGCATTGAGATTAAGGCTATATCGTACAATTTCAACTGTAAAATGATAAGACCTAACTGCCAAAGTTGTACTTCGCTTAAATTCGTAAAGTCGTGATACAAAAGAGAAAAGATCATCAGAATAATTATCAGGAAAAACTTTATTGGAAAGGCACTTGGAATGTACGTTAGGGTGATGGGAAATTCACTAAAACGGAGATGTTCTGTCAGACAAATATTCTTCAAATATTTTCTTACTCATGTTTCTTACACATTACGTTTTTTTTTGTTCTTTTCTTTTGGTTCTTGTTTTTTCTTCTTTTTTTAAATCTCTAATTATGACATTCATAAAACTATATTTGTTTGCTCTTATCTTTTCAATTTCTTTTATTTAAATGTTCTGGGTGCTCTTTTCAACATGTACGTAAATGACAATTTTACGTTCATATTACCCAATGAAAGTTTAAATTAATCTTACATCTTTCTAAGAACCCTTTATAATATTTACATATCTGAAAAATAAAAATCTATTATTTTATTTTTTAATACGTTTCACACAGTACAACGCCCAAGAGCCACTCAAGATAGAGGATAACTGTGTAGTTTTGCATAAGCGTAAGAAATGGCAAGAAGTTCAGTGCATGAGTTTATGTAGTAAAGATAACAGTTAACCCTAGATATGAAGAGGTCAAGATTGTAACGATTGGGAAAACATCCTCTTGGGAGTCTGTTTCATAAAACAGCAGTGTTTGGTAAGAAACTGCATGAGCGTAATATTACTACTCCTACAAACACGAAGGCCATGATTTATCCTCCTGTACGTGGCATATCATGTAAGAGCTTGTGACGTTCGGTTCGTGAGAAAGAGGTTGTTGTGTGGAAAATAATTCATCATCCACAAGATCATGTAACCACTTTTGATCTATCAAAATATATAAGTAAGGAGTGGGCAGATCCAGTCCAGATATGACAACAAAACTCCATTTTTGGTCTGATCCGGATTTTATAAACATAGTGTATAGCAGGAAAGAGTCAGACACTTACCGGAACGGTACAATAAACCGACCATTTTTCCAGCATTAACAATAGATCATATATATGACTACTACTTGAGGTCTGGAGTGAGGTATCATCCCAATAGACGTTTAAGACAAGGAGTGTTCTTGGGTGAACACACATCCTTCATGAGAGTCAAAGCTTTATTTACAATATGATTAGTAACCATTAAGTTGATGTGAAGAAATCTTATTACCTATCTGTCTATATTTCTGAGATGAGATATTATGTACACTATTTATATTATTCGAACTAATGTCCTCATCTTTGTTGCCATATTTATTACTACGTTTCGGCCGTTGTACGCTCTGGCCTTTGTCAAGCCCACATGGCACAATGGATAAGGGCGTTAGTTAGATCCAGTGACAGGACCCAAAGAGTGTGAGTTCAACACTTAAAAATTTTTTTAAAAGAGTTAAATCAATGGAGAACTTGGAGAGAGTAATTAACAGGAGATAATTGACAACTGACATCCATTAAAAACATAGCACGTGGAACTAGAACAGTCTACACTAGTGAGCCAAATAAAGGGTTCAGTTCGACATTCCAACCACCTGAAGAAGGCCGGAGCGTACAACAGCCGGAACGTTGTAATAAATATGGCGACAAAGATGAGCACAATAATTCTTATTAGCTAATAAGTTATCGTATATATTTTAAATAAAAACAAATTTTAGAACCTGAAATTAACGTAGTACATTGAACATATGAATATAAGTATACACTATTGTGCAAATTAATTGAAACAAAACAAATAATTCCGTCATTATTTATTTTTGATTTGTATTTTCCCAATGAAACATGACCCAATGCACATGTTAGTACTTTGTATATCCATTCTATGAAGTCTTTTCCTGCAGATTGACAACAGTTTCTCGGCTGGATTTAAATCAAGAGAGTTTCCAAGCCAGTCGATAATACTTTGATTTGTTCACTGGTAAGGTTTGCTTCCTTGGAGTAACGTCCATCGCAGACAATGGCCATAGGGCAACTAATTGACAATCGAGAAAATAGTGTCTGGATGAAAATCTGATGCAATCACGGATGACGCAATATTTCTCAAGGCCAAACAAATTTCATCATACACACCGGAAACAGATTCATATTACTGCACACCACTGCAAATGACTTAATCAGAGGAAAAATCAGATGTCATTTCAGTGGGTATAAAACTGACCGTTTGATGAAAGAACGGAAAGTAAAACGGCAGTTTCAATTAATTTGCACAAGGGTATTAAGTGGCTTTAAATTATTTGTTTAATACTGGTGTTATTTTGAAGACAATGATGTGTAATGACATGTGACATTGGTGTCATTTACCGTTCGTCGAATTTTGCAGTTTTCTTTTCTTTTATTTTTACTTTTTATTTTAATTTTTGGCTTAGATTTTTACTGAGATTACTGGAAGAAATAGAAACTTGAAAATTTGCTTTACCCAAATTGTGCTGAGAAAGAGACAATTACAGACAAGATGATTCGGATCAACATTCATCCATTATTAACACTGATTGAGTTGACGATAATGGAAGAGTGTCGGCTTTTCTTATCAACCAATTATACCCCTTACTTTTTTTATATTCTTTCAATACCACTTTGATTCAACGCTAATTTATAAAGAATGTGGCTGTGCCTAGTTATAAGGTAGGGGATTAATATTTATCCTTATGGAATCAGTGAACCCAGATCGAATTCAAACTGAGTCAATATTACTATCGCCTTGAGAAAAGCATGCGTCAACATCATTCATAATTTGTCTCAATCTTGATCATTCGATCTTGTTCGTTGGAGAAGTTAATATCAATTTTGAGACATTGACATTTTTTAATCAATTCACCCGAAGAAGGCGATTATGTCAGTAAGACGGAACGGGCTACTGGGAGTGAAACAGAATGAAGAAAATGCCTTAAAAGAAATCGGAAACCATATTACAAGCAAGGTACAAGGTATAAACTTCTGTACAAAAGACTGGAGAGGCGTGTGACCCTGAAATAACTTGTGTGTGCATATATATATATATATATATATATATATATATATATATATATATATATATATATATATATATATATATATATATATATATATATATTAAAGCTAATATAGCACGGCTCTTCGGCAGAATTGAGTCACTGTCAGTCACTGTGTGTTTGTCTAAATCTAAAAAAATAAACACGCTAAAATTCACCTTCACCCCTGCCGTGCGCCGACGGCTTAGTGGTAGAAGTTCCGACTGACGCCAATTCAGTCCGGTTTCGATCCTAGCTAGAGGCAACCGGACGTCTAGCCACACTGATGAGCTGTGAAACAGCGAAACAGTCTGTCTGTGGATGACAAATATATACATATATATATATATATATATATATATATATATAGAGAGAGAGAGAGAGAGAGAGAGAGAGAGAGAGCGATATATATATATATATATATATATATATATATATATATATATATATATATATATATATATATGATAAAAATATAGTTTTCAGACATGCCATATCCATGAGTTAAATTGCTCCAGCGAATATAAATATAAAGGTGAACATTGAGATCAACACCCAACGCAGACTGTTGGTTTCATTCTTAAATGCAATCGTCAGGCCATAGTCGAGGATTGCGTCATGCGGGCCACTGGCGTATTTCGCATAGAAAACGTTAAAATATCCCTTTCTCTCTAACGTCCGACGATAGACTAGGGAATCTCAGACTGATGCAAAATCGGTCGCGTTTAGATCCCGGTTTAAAGCCTTCTAGACTCACTGAAGAGCTGTAATACAGCGAAACAGTCTGTCTGTTGATGGCACTATATATATATATATATATATATATATATATATATATATATATATATATATATATATATTCTTCTATTTGCTATTCTGCTTGTGGAAGATGAGAAATTAGAAGAATATACATGCCATGACTCGACTGAGTGGCGATTCCATTGGTAATCCAAATTGTTTGTAACAATCATTATGAAATGTGAAGTAGCATTGATTGATGACAGGTATTTATTATTTTAGCTGTTGGAAGAGAGAGTTTTATCTTTGCGTTAGATGCTTTCTTAAGAGATATAGGTATTTTTCAACTGGGACATTTGTGTAAAGGGATTTCATTATTTGATCTAAAGTTTAATCAATCTGATTTCATAAACATATTACCTATCACAGAAATCTACTTTTAAATACATTGGTATGACAGCGCAAATGAGTGATGGAAGTGGTTTTATCTGTAAAAATATTTAAAGAATATAAAGTGAACGTTTATTATATCATTTTTTTAAGTGTTCAGTAATCTTAAAAATTGAAGCAAATATTCTCCTTAATCTGATGTTCTATTGAATTTTATATACTTCGGCTTAAAACGAGTTATCGCTCGTATTTTCTGATAATGTAAATGTATCTACAAAAATTGACTAGCTTTTACACATACAAACAAATACAAAATCTTTTAAAAATATTGGTGTTTGATGAATTGTACTGTTCTTTTTCAATTATGATTAGGGAAATATAGATTTCACTTAATAAAAAATATCACCTAAATGGGACAAAGTATTAGAGAAATTTATAAGATTTAAATCATTGTAAAAGTAAAATTTTAAAGAAAATGAAAACAATTCTTGTAAAAATTCATTATTCATCGAAATGTTTTCTTAAGATAATAGTGTCCATAATATATATTATTCATAAAAGCATTTAAACGATTCTCTAATTACATAATCTTTTACTTTTATTATATTTTTATTATAAGATTCAGATCAAATATTTGTGACTGGTGCTTTTGATTTACCAAAAAAATTAATGATTTAAATTCTCCAATGACTTCTAATTGTAATTAATATGAATATTAAGATTTACATATTTAGTTTCTCGAAATTTCCAAAAAAAAAAAGATTCTGAAATAATTTTCTTCATTAATGATTAATTACTGAAAATTGTACTAAAATCCGACAATTATTTCATTTTTGCAAGAATTTTCAAATCAATGTCTTTTTAACGCAAAAGACACTAAAATAATCCATACGAATCTTTGTCCCCCACCTCACCGATGAGTCAAAAATTATTTTTAACCAAAATTTTGAATGTTATACAAAGGATTAAAAAATATAAAATTGAATAATCAAATATACTTTAATCTGTCATCTTACTAATAAAATATTGATTTTGATGATAAAACTCTGTTTTTATAAAGCTTGGGGCATTTTTCATAATTTTATGCTCTTGTCTTAGCGAATTAGTGGTGTTCCCTAACATATATATATATATATATATATATATATATATATATATATATATATATATATATATATATATATATATATATATATTATAACAGAATCAACAACAGTCCCTTGCTGTTTCTCCCCTTCTCATTCCATATGTGTCGCAGATGAAGGTCTTGAAAGCAAGTATGCGGTCATTTCCTGGCAAGTTGAGCTCCACCTTAAACAAATCCACGCCATCGACACTTTTTTCTACTCTGATTTTATTTCACCTTCAACAAACTCTTGCAAAGCCAAACGGCGAAATGGAATAGATAACGGTAGCATGAAACAGGAAGCTTCTAATTCTGAACCCGCAAGTTGGCGGTGAATTTAGTCATCAACACTACCATCATAAGAAATTAAATTGTTGGATACAAGATAAACGAAACGATTATAATAATGCTAATTTTCTTTAAATTCTGGGTTGAATTATGCCATCGGACTAGCCTCTTCACACAAATGCCCTTGGAATGCCATGAATCGACATCTTCTGAACGGATTAAATATTAGAGTAGACTGTTTCGTCTACCCTTTTGGCAGCCGGTCTAGTTTAAATATTTCTCTGAAATTAAATACTGGAGAGAGTCACTATTCTCTCACAAGACGTCATGGCAATTCATTGAAAACGGAAACCGTGGAGAACTATAAACCCTTTTCAAAAACCCGGGACGTGAATTTCGTTCTGAGATGAGCTACATCGCATAAATACCATCGTAAAAGATTATAAATCAACTTCTTCCGCTGTCGCCGCCAAGACTTAAACAACAGAACAGACGGTGTTCTCTCGCCTTGAGGATAAGCCAGCCTAGAGGATGGACTGATTTGAATTGAAAACAGTGGAGAAGTTAATGGAGTACTATTACACAATCTTTCCTAAGAAATATTCCATTTCACAGATAATGGTATAATTAGCCGTTTCCTTATAAGGAAACATTTGGCATTTCTTGACCCAACAGCCAGTACTATTGTCCGTTGAAATTTATAAAATCTTTCTCTTAAGCCAATTTTCAGGAAAATAGGTTTCTATCGTCCAGTGGCTGTTATCGCTCATCCCTGTACTCATGAGACATTCTTTCCTAACCTTTTATTTGAAGTAGGGTGAAATGTCAACATCTTGATTATGTCATTATTTCATCTTCGATTAACATGTACTATCATTTTTAGTTGTTGCTGTTGTTGAAAATCCTGAAAAGCTGCATTTTCTGTTATTTATTACAGTTATTTCTTTGTGATTCTGTAGCGCCAATCCGTAAGGATTGAGGAAGGGTGATCTTCACTGATACAAGTTTCTTCCGTTTAAAACCATTTTAACAATTGATCTTAGAAATCGGCCGTGTATAGCTGACAGTTTAGATATTTCTGAACGGGTTTATCGCCACGAGTAACATGGATATGAATGTCTCGATCTGACATGATAAAAAATTACTAGAGTTTTCAGGGCAATAATGTTTGGTGTTGTACGTAAACTGATATATAGCCGAAGTTTGGTCTGAGATTTTCACTGTATAATATTTGCGATTAATACTCTCCATTTATTAAATATGTTGACAATGATAAAGATTACGTTGAAAAATAAATATTTGTTGCGTAAAAAAAAGGCTTGATGTGTTGGGGATAGAGAATATTGTTTTACATACACCGAAGTTGGTACGTGCTGTCTCGGCAAAGAAATCAATATTAGAAATCCTTCATAATTCTTTTTTAGGATCGAACACTGAACACTTGTGTGGGAGGTGTATATTGAGTTATCTTAGTCAATATCCAGGCCGCTGTGTAACAATTTGATTTAATCTACAGCTACCGATTTGCGTGTTAGTATCTTTGGCAATATATGTAATGTCTCATTTGAGAGAGAAGATCAAAGTCTTTTTATAATATTTTTTTTTTTAAATCCTAAATTGTTTTGGCGTGAGTTGGTACAGTTTTCCTTTATTGAATACGCATTCATTGCGTGCAGAGTATCAGCCTGTTCGTTCGTTCTGGTGGGCTGAATCGCGTGTATGAATCGGGTTATACTTTGCAAGTCTCATACATTTCGGTTTCATGGGGGAAACATCAGTCTCTTCCCTTTACTAATGGTCAAATAACACTTCGTTGCGAATTAATCGAGACCAAAATTATAAATATTTTATTCATTGTCATGCATTTTACTATTTTTATTTTTATTCTCACCAGACTGTTGAAGAATCGAATTTTTTACGCTCCGGCGCAGTTAGCTCTAAGTAATTCTAGTCTTCCGTTTAAGAATTATCAAGAAATGATTTTATTTACTAAAAAAAAAAAGCGTAGAATTTGGTAAAGAGGAACCTAAAAAGTAATTAATGAGTAACTGCCTTGCCTCACTCAGTGCCGTAGTCACATTTTTGGGGAGGTCTCCTCGAAAGCAAATGAAAACTTTGGTTCTTGTAAAGTATTCTAAATGACAAAATACCTAAGCTCTGTTTCATCTTATTTATTATAAAGGAATAGAAAACTTAATCTTTCAAGTTCTTCTATCCATTCATGGGGATGTGACGGTTTAAAAAAAACTCTCACTGATTTTAACTATTAAACAAAAAAGAAAGAAGAAAAAAAATCACGTGAGTTTTCAACCTGCCAAAGGTAAAAATTAGCAACGAAGAAAAAAAATTTTAATTTCTTTTACTCATTTCAGACAATAAAGCACTAAGACGTTGAAGTTACTGAGTGTGAAAAATATGAGAAAAACAAAAACATTATTAAGGGGAAAGAACACTAAATGAATTTAGATTTTTGTAGATCCGAGTCAACTGGGAAGCAAAAAAAAAAGAAAAAGGGGAAATATGAACAAAGAAACTTTTAGCATAGAAATTACGCTTACAGTTAGCGATTTCAACCATAAAATGATAAAACCTAGCCTCTAATCTAGTATGGTGCTCAAAATCGTAAAATGAAGGTAACAAAGAGAAAATCTCATCAGAGTAGTTATGAAAATATTTGAAGAAAAGACACAGGGAATGTACGTTCCAGCAGTTGGAAGTGAGTAAAGCCGAGTTGTAATGTCGGGACCAATAATATTGCAGATTTGTCGTTGGATTTTATCAAGATATCTATATACATACTAAACATTTCTTTTTAGTTACAAATATTTCGTTAAAAATATCGTAATATTTTGCTGTTTTTATTTTGTAGCAAATTCCTCAGTATCCTTTCTAGAGGGTTATTTAAAAAATGTCCAGATTATTTTCATATTCATAGATAAATAATCAAAACTATTTTCCTGATCTCAGTTCTAAAATTAAAAGACCATTTCCTTACACAGATGTTATGTTTACGATGAGGAAATGTTCTGAAATTTCTTCGTCAGTTTTTAATATAAAGACAAATGTGTGAAATTCCATTGTTTTCTTTTCCTGGTAATTGTTATGATAAATTTTTCCTCTTTGGTACCTAGACTCTGTGAATTTAAGCGAAGTACTAGTTTGGCATGAAGGTCAAATCAATTTACAGTTGAATTGGCTAGAGGTAACCGTAAGTTCTATTAACAGTTTCTTTTCTCGCACTTACCGTTTGTGGAATTCTCTTCCGGCTTATTGCTTTCCAGTCAACATTAATCTTCAGATACTTAAATGCAATGTCAATCGTTATAGTTTGCCTTCTTAATTCATGTTCTTTTATTGTTCTTGCTTATTAACAATGTTTTATTTTTCTTATATTTTTTCACACTCGGAGTTTTAGTGGCCCCGTAGCCTCGTTTTAGATGAAATGACTTAAAAAATACTAAATGGTGTATTTTTTTAAAATTCTCTTATACTGTGTGTTTTAACAATTGTATCAGGGTTATCCCATTTAATTTAAGTTTTTCTTTTTTGAAAAGGTAAGATATTCCTTCGCTAATCACTAAAATTTCTTTCTTATCAATGATGAAAATTGTATTTCAGTCTTTTTCCCATTTTCAATTCTTTCTTATGTATATATAGGTACATTTTATATACTGATCTCCATAAAAACGCAATACGCATTAAAATGAATTTAATAAAATGAAAAAACATACTTGAAGCTTTATATTCGGTTTAATTTCAAACTAATAGATTAAATTTAATATTGCCAATAAGCAAAATACTTAACTGTATTTCAAAAACTGAATTAAATTGACTGGAAGAGGTTCTTTTAATTTTCAAATCAAAATTTAAAAAAATGAAAATTCTTGAAAACACTTCATCATCGATACTTCATCGATAATTTTTAAGACTATAGTGTCCTTAATATATATTATTTATAAAAGCAATTACAAGCTTTTCTAATTAAATAATATCATAGTTTCAATGCCTGTTTTATTTTGTTATAAAACATGAAGAGGCTGAAATTTTAATTTCTCGAAATTTCATAAAATTAATAAAGTGGGGGTAAAAGATAAAAAAAATTTAACCAAGATACTAATCTTTGGCCCACCCACTGACGCAAGAAAAACACAATATTTAACAGAAATTTCAAACGCCCTAGAAACGATTAAAAATTAATAAATTAATCTAAAATACTTTGGTCTATCCGCTTAATAATAACAGGAACATTTTGACGATAAATCTTTGATTTTTTTCAAATTTTAGGCCATTTTTCATTATGTTATGCTCTATTTCAGAAGGTTTGGTGGCACCTAATTTTATATTAAGATGAAAATAATGGCACTACATTGCAGAAGCTTCTGTTCTAGAATTTAGTCAAGAGTTTGTTCAATGCAGGTATTAAATTAAACCCCTCTCTACTCTCCATACACTGCAATGATCTCGTAAGACACGAATGAAATAGTCTTCCTAATTCTTAGATGAAGATTTGCCAACTATTATGTACTTTTAACTAGTATTCATTAGTATCTGAAGAAGGACGGAGCGTACAACGGACGAAACGTTGTAATAAATATGGCGACAAAGATTAGGACAATAGTCCGAATAATGTAAATAATGTAGTATTCTTTAATCTTATTGATTTTTATTGTAATTTGCAGGTTATAGTATGCGATTGGTATGTACTGGGGAGTTAGGCGGCCATATGTAAGTGGGGACGTGGTCGCAGAAATTGGCTGACAGCCGTGACTGGGTTCTTCTGCTCATGTGGCATGCTGCAGAGTCATGTTACAAGACATGTGGTCTTCTAGAAGCCACCCTGTTGATCCAGGGCAGCACTATCACCTCAGTGCATTTGATGTAGGCATTCGTGATGGGCCTGGGGCCCTCACAAGCAAATTCGGGAGTTTCTTTTCTTATCAGAACGATCAGAGTGAGTTTTCCAAACTGCCGTACCGACGTAATTACCATTAGACTCATCAGACATTTTCCTAATCCTCTGTACTGCTCTCAGATTGGCACCCCAAAACTCTGAAATGTTGATGTTGAAGCTTTCAGGGCGAATGCCAAGCGGTACAGCACGCCGTTTCCAAATTTCTACCGGAGCGAAATACGTAATGGTGATTTTTTTTTTCTCACAGTGGGTGGCCAACTGACTCTACTATGCTGTGCAACCGACATAATCAAAAACAAGCAATACTCATGAATGAAATAAAAACAATAAAATGGTGATAATTTAACTATCACGCCCTATACATATACACACACACGCATACACACATGCACACACACAAAACTAAATATATACGCATTGTTGGCCCTTTTTAAAATGTATTACGGTTATATTTTTACTATGAAAATATATATTTTTTACTTTCATAGTGTTTTTTTTTTGGTGGGGTCCTTATTTGCACATAGCTGTGGCGGTAATATATCCTACCGCGCGGCGGGTCATGGTGCACCTGGACACAACAGTAATTCCCGATCAGAGGAAATGCTGCCAAATGTAGTTTGTCATAACCAGAACTTTTCCCATAATCACTATATTATAGTCAATTATTGAATATATATATATATATATATATATATATATATATATATATATATATATAAACTGATTTAAAGTATGTTTTTTCGCTACACAGTGATAACCATGTTTCAAAAATTGAAGCTAAATCAATAAGAGTAAATTATGAATTTATATCTTCGTTTAAATCTCAGTAAATTTAAAAATACGTTATTTCAAAATTCGCTTGAAGGTGGAACGGAACTAATGTTTTTAATTTAATTATAAAATTAAATTAAAAACATTAGTTCCGTTCCACCTTCAAGCGAATTTTGAAATAACGTATTTTTAAATTTACTGAGATTTAAACGAAGATATAAATTCATAATTTACTCTTTTCAAGCATAGAGAGAAATCCAATCATTCAGACAGGGGCTGTAGCATGTTCATTTTTATTAACTATTGTTGTATCAATTATGAGTTACGTTCGAAAAAGAGGTTAAGTTTAAGGAGAGTAGGGGTGTATATTGCAACGAATTCTGAAATCCGTTAAATGCATGTCGTTTGGTTTTTTTTATTAACGGCAAAAAGTTTTTCGGCATTTTTTTCTTGTATACTTAGAGATTCTTTTTAGTTGTGTTTGCGTTAGAATACGTTTCATTAAACTACAATATAAATTTGTTTACTCTTAATTACTAATAGACTATATTTCTTTTTAAAAACAAGTAAATGTAATAGAATTACTTACATTATTTAAAATTATTTTTTCATATCAAATATAAGTATGTATATTACTAGCTCCCATTGTTTAATTTTATTTTTAAATATTATTTAAGGAAGATTTTTGACAATGACGGCAAAAAAAATATTTCATTACTCTGATTCAGTATTTTTTTTATAAACTTAGTAATAGATAGTTTCTCATGTCTGCACAAATGACATGGGTCATTTAATGACCTACATATTCTAGCTTTTCTTATTAATTTCCATTTTACTGTATGTGTTTTATTGGATTCTTTTAAGTGCCAGAAATACTTCGAAAGCTATATCTGATTTTTTCTGTACCTATTTATCCTAAATGAAGTTTGATGTTGATTGAACCGCTTTTTGATTTCATGGCTTGTACAACCTATATAGATTTTTATGTTTTCGGGATTCTCAATAGATGAGATATTGCATTGGTATACTAATGATTCCGTGCGACATTTATTTTGTAGAGAACAGTTATGATAGTTTCTACAGTTACATAATATTTTTTTATCTACATCTGTTTTTGTTTTTTATTTTTATATTGTCTAAATTTCTTTGTTTCTTGTCTAAGTGTTTATTGAAGATATTAGCATTATGTTTCTTAATAATTTTTTCTAAGTTTTCAGTACAGTTATAACTTAATTTTAGTGTATTTTTATTGAAAATAGTATTTAGTTTACTTTCTCTAGGAAAGCGCTTAACTATTAATGCAAGAAATTTTTGTCCTAATTTGTTCTTTACCATTTGGTTGTATGGGGGTGTATACCAAATTATTTTTCTACTTCTGTTTTTTCTATGCTTTCCAGTTTCCTTTTTTATATGAAGTTAGTTTTGGGGTTTTGTAGCCACTATCTTTTAGAGCTTTATTTTAATTATTAATATGTTCATAGAAAATCTCATTTGATGATTTTGTACTTATTCTTTTTCCGATAGATATAATATTCATGCTCTGTAAATTGACATTGGGCACTGTTTTGTAAAAATAAAAATAAAAAATAACAAGAACACCGGATTATAAATCTTACTGTACTTTCTTTTTATTTATATATACATACATACATACATACATATATATATATATATATATATATATATATATATATATATATATATATATATATATATATACACACACACATTATCTCCAAGTTATATATATATATATATATATATATATATATATATATATATATATATATATATATACACACACATTATCTCCAAGTTATATATATATATATATATATATATATATATATATATATATATATATATATATATGTCACAGAATTTCCCTTATAGATAAATTATAGCGCATTTGACAAAAGCAAGCAGTATGTGATAAGATGAATTCAAAATTAGTTCTTAGTTGTTATGTTTCTAGGAGAGACACGCCTAGCCTGGGTAATATATTTCATGTCATTATGTTGCCCGTATGTCATTCCCATATCCGCCGAGCCGCCGCTGGCAATGATATATATCTCAGTCATGGGCTAAGCAGGAACTGCCTATCATCTCTGTCTCCGTCAGGAGGTACTACCTCTGTTTCCGATGTTTAAGCAGCAAATGGGTACCACCGCTGTATCCATCACGCGTTAATCTGCAACTATTCTCACCAACCGGTTGTCGTCAATTACAGGCTGTCAGATAAGCATCAGGCCAATTTTGGATGTGCATAATTTCGTCCTATAAATGGGGAGATAACTGCCTTCTTGCAATTTTTATTTTATTTTATTTTAATTGCCTTCTCCTTGTTATTTTTATTTACAAATATTTATTAGTAGTATTAGTTATACTAAGTTTTTATTTATTTATAGACTGTCAGTTATTAACTATTACCAATTATTTATTTCATTTTAAGTTTTATTTTTTTAACCCTGCTAGGAAAGTGTGTTCACTGTGTCGTGTATGACAATGTTTCTCGCAAGAATATATCTTGCACATGTATAAGTCTACTACCCGGCTATGCATTGAATAGTGTATCTATTCTAGATAATAATACAAGGAAGAATCTGCAATGTTATTGGTCGTGACATGGCATCTCGGTTTCAGTCAAATTCCCACAGTCGTAATCTATCTTACCTTTAGCTTTTCTATAAATATTTTCATGGTAATTATTCTGATGAACTTTCCTCTTTCTAGTTAACTTAGCTAGGCGATGTATGCTCATTGGCCCCTTTTTATTTCTGACCCCTTTTTTCTTTAGTTTAGTTTCCCATTCCCTTCCTCGTTAGGTAGTCAATGATGTTAGTTCTCTGTTGAATGCCGGGCATTTTTCGTTTAGGGTGTGATTTTCTTATTTCTTGTTTTGTTTGAATGAGTGAGTGCTTGGGATGAATGAATGTCTCATATTTTTAAAGTCCCCCATTGATTCCCTCCAGTGAACTGATCTTACCGCCACAGTTAAGGATTTCAGGTGTTTCTATTACTAACACTATTTTGCTTACATTCTTGTATATTTTTTGTTCATTTTTTGAATAATTTCACATAGGCTCACGAATTTCTTTACTTCTTCTTCCGCGGGCCTCCGTATTTTAAAGGCGTGGGTGAAGGTGGTTATTATTATTTCTCATTCATTACATATTCACTCTACCATGTTATATTTCCGCTTTCACTGCTTAGGGGACAATTCGCATCAGTTAATCTCTACTACCCATTCGCTTTTGTGTGCCGTATCCTTTTTTATTCACTGAATTAGATTATATTTTTGTCTCTTCGTAACCGACCCTGAATTTGAACGCACGACTGTCAAAAAACTGCTTGCAGCTTTACTGGATTAATGGCCGCAAGATTACAGAGATATAACAGATAAGATAATAAGCACCTCGAGGTGGTTTAATGGTTGGCAAGCTAGAACAATTGCGACTGAGTAGTGAGTTATACCCTCACTACGTGCCCCATATATTCAGCCTTCTGCCACATCTGAGCTACGCTTGGAAAATCAGTATAACAGATACGATAGTTATCCTTGGGATTAAAAGTGAAATGAGAACAATGTATATACGGTCAGTGGATAAAGGGTTTAGTTTAAAATTCCGAGAAGCTTACAGAGTACGAAAAACAACTGAAGAAGATCGTAGAACAGAGCGACCGAAACCCCGTGGGTATAAGAATCAAAATGATCGGAACCCGCCATAACTGAGCTGCCGAAAAACAAAAAGAAATGTGTAAGGCCAGATATCACTATGGATTGTGGAAAACAAAAATAATCTATCCCCCTGATTAAATAAAGGTGTCAATCCGAAATTTACTGGATATTGACATCAGTCTCTATGTAGGTACTTTAAATAATGTTAATGATAGCACAGTATAAAATGCTATTTAACAGATAGTTAAAAAAAAGAAGGTTTCATGCCGTTCCCAAAAGTATATCAGTATAAGTCTCTACTTGATCTGTGAGGAGACTGTCCAGCATTCACAGTCATATAGGCAGACCGATATTACATAAAGGCACAGTACTCTTTTCTTTGTTTCTAACGAGATTTTTCTGTTTTTTAAATACTCTGCTTAGCTTTTGAAAGGCATCTTATGTTATTTAAAATGGGCCTTCGGATTTCGGTGTCGCATTTTTCCTCACCGATCAAAAACATTTAAAACTTTAGTACGTGCTTGCTTTCGGTATTTCCAATTTGTAATTTCCATATTGGACACTTCTTTTTACCGACAGTCATACATTTTACTAATAGTGACATATACTAATGCTTACTTTCTCCAGTTTTGAATTCAGAATAATCATTCTATTAATCTTATGACCATTCAAGGCTAGATTGCAAAATTTACTCTACTATTTAATATATAGCGTAGGATTAAATAGATGTAATTCATATCTTTCCCAAAGACATAATAATACGAAATAAAACTCTGCAAACCAGACCGGAATTTGAATCTACATGACAATTCCAGTTATATTGCATTGGTTTTATGTATAGTAATCGTTCACTTATATAGTATAAAACAGTTTCTTTTCTTAGAAAATTCTAAAATAAATTATTCCTGTAAATTGAATTCGTATAGGTTTACGTAAGATATAATATCTTAGAATGAAAATATTTTCTAATTTTTTTATGTGATACATCAATGAAGAAAACAGGGAAAAAAATCCATCAACAATTGGATATCAAACGACACGATATATCTATAGAGATGTATAGACCTAAAGCTAGTTACACTCGAAATATTTTTCTATTCCTTTCTAATATTTTAACTGCACTTTTTCATGTTATAAACGACATAATCCAATTTTATCCTACAAACGTTTATTTATGAATCCTTTGAAATGATCTATTCTAACAGGAAAAGCAGATCTTACAGCAAGTGGATTTTGAGTTTGATACTATAAATTAACATCAACTATTTGATGCGTGTCCCACTTCACAGAGTTGACAATCAGGCGCTATCAGTCCATCCAGCCCACACAGCAATTATACAAATACAACGCTGAAAGTAAATGATGCACAAGCCTATCTTCAAACAGCGTTTCTTCACTCTGGACTTTAATTTCTTGCTACGGTCTATCAAGGAGACGATCAGTCTCTGTGAAGACTCCCGGTCGGCGATAGGCGAGTGGGTTCTCAGTGTTTCGCTGTTCCCGTCGAACCGGTGGCTTATCGGCTAGGGACATCTCCTCACGGCCAGAGTCTGGAGGAATGTGAGATTACAGAAGGAGGAAATCTAATTGACAAGAATCGTGTCGTTTTTAAACGGAGATCTCGGCCTCGGTAATTCAATAATAACCGATCAGCTGATGGATCCTACGTTATGAAATATCGTGTGAAAGTTATACAACGATTCTTGGTTATTGACGCGTGAAGCTCACTTATGGAAAGGCTAGAAAGAAAGTAAGACATCGAATTGAACTTGCTTTGTTAATCTTCTTCTTCTTCGTCCGTATTTTCACTCCTTTTTCTCGTTTTCACCGTATATTATTCTCTTTAGTTTCTACATGACTTTTGTGTTTATAAATCATTTCGTTTTCTGCATGTAACCATTTCAATATTCTGGTCTATAAGAACACACACACTCTATCTCTATCTCTCTAACACACACACGCACACACACACACATATATATATATATATATATATATATATATATATATATATATATATATATATATATATATATAGTTTTAAGGAGTGCTGTATTTACGGGATAAAGTGTTCACTATCCGAGATAGAGTGTATGTAAATATAAATATAAAAGTGAACATTGAAGTCAACACTCATGCGAGACCCAAGCGTCAGGCCGCCTGACGATTGCGTTACCATGAAACAGCCTGTCGCCTCTGAGTGTTGACTTCAATATTACTTTTATATATATATATATATATATATATATATATATATATATATATATATATATATATATATATATATATATATATATATATATATATATATATCTATATATATCTTTTCAGTAAAATGAATGGAGCACATTGGGTGCTTGGCGTTTGTTTACGTTTGTAAAAACAATACGCTAGATTTTGCTGATTCCTTCCGTCGTGTGAAGATGGTTCAGTGGTAAAAGCTCTGACTGAAACCAAATTGGTAGGCTTTCGATCCGGGCTTGAGGTATTCATTTGTCTAGTCGCACTGAGGGACTGGGAAGCAGTACTGTTTGCGAATGACATATATATATATATATATATGGATTTCTGTCTGTGTAAGTATGAATGGCGTTCCGACGGCATTTTTCTTTCCGACTGCCATAAAACACCTACATACGCAACCATAAATAAATGCAAAATTTCAAGAATTAATCAATTTGTCCGACGATTGCTCGCAGAGATCGTGAAACCCAGGATCTCACACTCACCTCTATACATCTATATATATATCGTGTTATTTATATACGTGTGAGTGTATGTGTGCGTGTTACGCGTTTTTTCCAATCCGACTTTATCGGGCTAGAATATTTTTTTCCATTGATGTAACTACACATGTGCATGAAGGAGAGGGGATGCTGAGAAATTAAACTTAAAATATTTTTTACATATCTTTTGTGACTGCAGTATCGTTCCTTTTATTTATTTTCTTTTTGTTCATGTTGGCATCACTTTTTTTTTATTAAATATCGCTTTGATATATAAAAATATTCATATATATATTTTCCCATATATATATATATGCGTGTGCGTGTGTGTGTGTGCGCGTGTGTACACACACACACACACACACACACACACACACACACACACACATACATATATATATATATATATATATATATATATATATATATATATGTATATGTATATATATTTGGGGGATATCTATT